>JAQJVL010006609.1:0-28072 GCA_035578905.1 Stictocephala bisonia | reverse complement strand
ATTGAACAGTCCTCGTAGTGAATTAATGGAAAAGGCCCAACGATTTTGACTCGACAGTAGCGTCCACAAGTATACTGAATATGGGTGGCTTATTTTGTAAAAGTGGAAACACATTTAATATGCAAGATAGTACCTTCGGCCATTCATACATATGTGACGAGGTGAATCATCGGTTTGGACTCCACACTTTGAGAACTACTCAACATTAATGTATCTAACTCACAAGGTCTTGTGTCCTGGCACACTTGTTGTGTGTCATCGGTTTGGACTCCACACCTTGAGAACTACGCAACATTAATGTATCTAACTCACAAGGACTTGTGTCCTGGTACACTTGTTGTGTGTCACCGGTTTGGACTCCACACCTTGAGAACTACGCAGCATTAATGTATTTAACTCACAAGGTCTTGTGTTCTGGTACACTTGTGTGTCATCGGTTTGGACTCCACCCTTGAGAAGTACGCAACATTAATGCATCTAACTCACAAGGTCTTGTGTCCTGGTACACTTGTTGTGTGTCACCGGTTTGGACTCCACACCTTGAGAACTACGCAACATTAATGTATCTAATTCACAAGGTCTTTTGTCCTGGGACACCTGTGTGTCATCGGTTAAGACACCACACCTTGAGAACTACGCAACATTAATGTATCTAAGTCAGGAGGTCTTGTGTCCTGGTACACTTGTGTGTCATCGTTTAGAAACCGCACCTTGAGAACTACTCACCTTTACTTTAATACGATAGAACCCACAAGATCTTTCATATGTCCTGGTACACTTGTGCGTGCGCACAAAATCTATCGGAGGAACTGTACCTTTCAGAAGGACAATCACGTATTATAACTGTAGACTACATACCGTTATATTAATAAAGGCAAAACAAGATTCAAATAGTTATCTGGAATACTTGTACAAACATTTTACCGTCATAAATATTGTGTGTTAAAAATTATACATTTGTATATGTGCATTAAAATTATTATATTGCAAGATGTGTACGATTATCATTATATTTCAGCACATGCTTATTTCTTCTAAATTAGACGCTCTTTGTAGTAACACAGAAAAGCTTCTAATATGAAACTATTTAAGTGAAAATAACCTGCATAGAGTAAATGCACCAATGGAATGTACGGTATTCAAATCCAGAAATGTCTCAAATAAATTACAGATTTTGATATTTTCTAGAAAATCTTAAAAGAGCAGACCAAAAGAATACTGCGGATGGTGATGGTGGGAATCGAGGTGTAAATAGACTAACGTGACCATTGGAGCATGTGATGAGCAGGAACAATAAATGCGTGACACAGAGGCCCGAAGCACTCGTGCGTGTTCGGCAGAAGTCGTGCGTCACCGGCTTCTGGACAGTACGCCTGCGCGGTAGCAGCAACGATCGTGAACAGTAGCTATCCATTTGGAATACAGATTATCTAGCGGGTACAGTTCCGCAGGAAATATCAGTTCGATGGTTGGCACCTCAACATTTACTTAATGCCAGGCTTGTTCGAATACTGTTACCATCACGAGTGCTGTCATTATTAATTTGCTAAAATAATAATTAACGTTCGATACACTTTTTCAAACATTTATTACAACTAAATAGTGGCTATACTTTACTTCAACAATAAGCAGTTTTAATTGTAGCAATATGAGAAGTAGGGCCTCTATATATTTTTTTTAGTTGGAATCCTGATCAGAGTAGTAAGCATTTAAAGTTCATATATTTTTGTTGAACTGCATTAGTTTTTAATGATACATCGGCTTTCAAACTATTACCACTTATTCGTTCCGTACAGAATATGATTAATAACATATAGGCAACTTTGTTGTGCTTGTCTTTATCTGAAGAAATTACGTCAAATTTACTAAATAAAGTAACCTGATATAACATAAAATATTTAGTAGTAAATCAATTCCAGAATTACATGCCTTTACATTCTTTTACACGATACGGAATGGTTTGAGACGACTTCAATTTTGTAGCAGGGTAAAGTTTCAGAAATTGAGTTTAGCCTGGTTCTCGTACTTCTATTGGAACATTTTGGAAGCAGATATCCAGTGTAAAGTTCTAATAGAAGCAGGATACGAAAGATGTTGTGAATTGCTAAGCTGCTAAACCTGCCGTTATATTGAATTTGCTTTTCCAGAAGGCCAATGTTAGTGTCAAAATAAGATTACAGTTTTATTTATGAAAAAAACCATTTTAAAATTTATCCATTTTCTAAACACAACTGTCCAGTGCCCCTAAGAAGGTTTTTCTAACTGTTTGCTTTATTTTTTATATACCAATAACTATTCTTATAATTTTTCTATATTTTATTTGTATTGATGAAAACCGGTTGAAAAATCATTCTCATGGGGCACTACTATACTCTCACTCGTAGGCTTAAGCAAGTTAAAATTTTAAATAAATATGTTAAAAACTGTAAGCGGGAAAAAGTAATGTTCAACTACAAAACGCGGATGCCAGATACAGATAAACACACGGCCTGGTGGCCAAGCGGGGAAGAGAGGGTCCACAGCCACGATTGTTCAAATCACATACAGACGAAAACTCGTCTTCTTATAACCGGTAGCAAGGTAACACCAGATTGAGTCGGAAGCTTGATAGCGACACAATTGTTCCCTGGAGAAGTCAGTTGATAATATTCAACTAAATATAGTGGATATCAATCACCTGTTATGTGACGTAAGTAATGACAGTGACTTAATTCAGTGCAGTTCTAAAGTCGTGCGTGTGTAAGATTATACGTTGTTTAGTTGTACAAAACACAACCTAAGACCTCCTCCTTTGGACCCCGACAAATACAGTTTACTATACTTATAACTAATTACATTGGAACTAACTGAAATTACTGATATTAGTTTTGATTATTGAATTGTAAGAGTATAATAATGTTTACAACACCGAATGGTAGACAGTTATAATACCGGCCTATTTAAAGTTTTAGTACGCCAATTAACTTCATAAATTGTATTTCATATAAGATTCATATATTTATTTTATATGTTAAAGAGGATAAACAATTATAGCCAAATCAAACAGGCAAACGTCTAAAATTTAGTGTCTAGTTTGGTCATACCGGTTGTTTATGTGTAATTTCGTTCGTGGCTTACACAGGCTGTAACTGAAATGTATCATTGGTTGTGTAGCTTACACAGGCTGTAACTGAAATGTATCAATGGTTGTGTATCTTACACAGGCTGTAACTGAAATGTATCAATGGTTGTGTAGCTTACACAGGCTGTAACTGAAATGTATCAATGATTGTGTAGCTTACACAGGCTGTAACTGAAATGTATCAATGGTTGTGTAGCTAACACAGGCTGTAACTGAAATGTATCAATGGTTGTGTAGCTTACACAGGCTGTAACTGAAATGTATCAATGGTTGTGTAGCTTACACAGGCTGTAACTGAAATGTATCAATGGTTGCGTAGCTTACACAGGTTGTAACTGAAATGTATCAATGGTTGTGTAGCTTACACAGGCTGTAACTGAAATGTATCAATGGTTGTGTAGCTTACACAGGCTGTAACTGAAATGTATCAATGGTTGCGTAGATTTGATACATTTCTAGATTTATCGTATAGTGGTATTAAACCACCCGCCCACCCATACACGTACAGTGGTATTGACTCACCCACCCACCCATACACGTACAGTGGTATTGACCCACCTACCCACCCATACACGTACAGTGGTATTGACCAACACGCCCGTCCATACACGTACAGTGGTATTGACCCACCCGCCCACCCATACACGTATAGTGGTATTGGCCACCCAAGCCAGTTGCAGCCAAGGCAGCCAGCGAAGTGGCCGCCCCGCCTTATGATCAAAAATTGATAATCAAATTGGTCTTAACCCACCCGCCCACCCATACACGTACAGTGGTCTTAACCCACCCGCCCACCCATACACGTACAGTGATATTGGCCCACCCATACACGTTCAGTGGTATTGTATGGGGGTAACAATTTTAGAACAAAAAATATTATGCCAAAACCAACAATGTATCAGGTTTTATCATTGAGCCCACCCTCCCAGTGGTATTGGCCCAGCCACCCTCCTATAAACGAACAGAGGTATTGACCCATCCACCCACCCATACACGAACAGTGGTATTGACCCATCCACCCGCCCATACACGTACAGTGGTATTGGCCCACCCACCCGCCCATACACGAACAGTGGTATTAGCCCACCCACCCGCCCATACACGTACAGTGGTATTGACCCATCCACCCACCCATACACGAACAGTGGTATTGGTCCAGCCACCCTCCCATAAACGAACAGAGGTATTGACCCATCCACTCACCCATACACGTACAGTGGTATTGGCCATTATAGATTGATACAGGCTGTAGCAAATGTATCAATGGTTGCGTAATCTACACGTGTTGTTATTGAAATTGATCAATGGGTGCGTAATCTACACACGTTGTAATTGAAATGTATCAAAGTATGCGTAATTTACACAGGTTGTAATTGAAATGTATCGAAGGGTGAGTAATCTACACAGGTTCTAATTGAAATGTATCAACGGGTGAGTAATCTACACAGGTTGTAATTTAAATGAATCAATGGGTTTCTAGCCTAGACAGATTGTAATTTAAATTTATCAATTCGTGATTAGCCTACACATGTTGTAATTGAAATATATCAATAAATGCGTAGCCTACAAATATTATAATTGAAATTTATCAATTCGTGATTAGCCTACACATGTTGTAATTGAAATATATCAATAAATGCGTAGCCTACAAATATTATAATTGAACTTTATCAATTCGTGATTAGCCTACACATGTTGTAATTGAAATATATCAATAAATGCGTAGCCTACAAATATTATAATTGAACTTTATCAATTCGTGATTAGCCTACACATGTTGTAATTGAAATATATCAATAAATGCGTAGCCTACAAATATTAGAATTGAAATTTATCAATTCGTGATTAGCCTACACATGTTGTAATTGAAATATATCAATAAATGCGTAGCCTACAAATATTATAATTGAACTTTATCAATTCGTGATTAGCCTACATATGACGTAATTGAAATATATCAATAAATGTGTAGCCTACAAAGATTATAATTGAACTTTATCAATTCGTGATTAGCCTACACATGTTGTAATTGAAATATATCAATAAATGCGTAGCCTACAAATATTATAATTGAACTTTATCAATTCGTGATTAGCCTACACATGTTGTAATTGAAATATATCAATAAATGCGTAGCCTACAAATATTATAATTGAACTTTATCAATTCGTGATTAGCCTACACATGTTGTAATTGAAATATATCAATAAATGCGTAGCCTACAAATATTATAATTGAACTTTATCAATTCGTGATTAGCCTACACATGTCGTAATTGAAATATATCAAGAAATCCGCAGCCTACAGAGATTATAATTGAAATTTATAAATGGGCGTGTTATCCACAAACCTTTAATTAGATGCTTCAGAGGTAACGTACAAAGAAGGAATAGTTAAGATGTTTCATTAGTAACATTCACAGAAAAAGAAATGTAAATACTGTACTGTAAAGCTTATATCAAACAGAGTTGTTAAAATGAACAATTAATTGTAACGTTCATAGGTAAATGAAACGAACATGTTTGTTTCAGTACTTTAATTTCTGTGGTGAAAGGTACATCATATTGTAAAGCCGTCCTTGTAAGGTCCTTTTTCAGAAGTTATTTAATTATTTTCGGGTTTTCAAAAGGTTGACAGGAAGATACAGAGCACAGATTATACATATACACTAAACATTCAAATTATATGTACCATGAGCGTGTTTGGGAATGTAGGTAAATATCTAACGCCTGAGGAACAGAAGATACGATCCTTCAACTGGACTGTTACAGAGTAGTATTTGCACATGGCAGGCTCTAAATAAATGAAAATAATTAGAAGTGTTTGCTTCTTCTTGATTTGAAAACAATTTTGCAAAATAAAAATTCAGAAGAGGAAGTTTTTCACAAAAGTTAAGCTCAATTCCTCATTGTTATGAATGCGTGAAAGTCTTCTCGACCTTTTCTATTCCACAAAGGATCTAAATTTATCACATCTCATGAAGACTGTTTACATCAATCTAAAAAAACAATATAGATCTGCAATCCGAATTGCAAAATTAGAAAATGTCCTTTCTCATCTGAATCAATCTAGTAACAAGTCCAAAGCCATTTGGGACATAGTCAATGAAACCATCCCGAACAAAACCTCTAAGCCTTTCAAATCACTTAAAATAGAGTCAGATAGCGGGAAACTTCTATCAAACCCCATAGAGATAGCACAAACCTTCATAAAATGTTTCACAAGTAATTCAAGAAACTTTCCTAATGATCCTGTCACTATTAACCGCTCCTTAGATGTACCATCACCATGTTCATCTCTTTTTCTCTTCCCAACTTTTAATCAAGAAGTTTCACAAATTATAAAATCCTTTAAAATCATTTATTCTGCTGGAGTTGATTGTATCTCATCAAGACTTCTCAAGAAAGTTAATAATAGCTTACTTTTACCTCTGTCCCATTTGGCTGATACATCATTTCTCCAAGGTGAATTTCCCAAGTCCCTGAAAATTGCAGTTGTGAAACCTCTCCATAAAAAAGGCAATGTTGCTGACATGAACAATTACAGGCCAATTTCTATTACATCCACTTTCTCAAAGATTTTAGAAAAACTGTATTTGAATCAGCTCTATCAGGTTTTTTATTGATAATAGTGTTATTTTTGAGCGACAGTTTGGGTTCCAGAAAAATATGTCTATTGTTAATGCCATGTTCAGATTTATTTCAGATGTTTAAAAGGCCATAGATGAACGTAAGCATGTTTTTGGCATATTTGTAGACCTTAGTGAGTGACATGATGAACCACAAATTAAGAAATTAGAACATTTTGGTATACGAGGTAATGCCCTAAGCTGGGTTTCTTCTTATTTAAAACACTAAACACAAGCAGTTAACATCCCTTTTGAACGATGATTGTATTTCATTTAGTAAATCCTGTGAAATTCCTGTTACCTGTGGTGTTCCACAAGGCTCGGTCCCTGGACAGATCCTATTTTTTTCTCTTCGTAAATGACTTACATACTAGCGTCTCTGGAGTTAAAGCGTGTCTTTTTGCTGACGACACGTCTCTGAATGTAAGCAGTTTTTCACGTGAAAATCTGGAAGTTAAATCATTCATGCAAAGTAGCTGTTTATTGCAGTGGCATGAATTCCTGCTAAGGGTCTCAGTGGACAATACATCTAGTTTACTTATAGGCGAGAGTATAGTTGAGTGTTGTACTCAGACTAACTTTTTAGGTTTAAACATAGATCATCGCCTGAATTTCTCTGGACACATTGCCAAGGTTTCTAACAAGTGGAATAGTGGTGTTTTCATACTTCGTAGAAGATCTAATACCAGTGTTCTGCTTACAGCCTTTTATGGGTGTTTATTTCTTCACTTAAGTTATGGCGTTGAGATATGGGGAGCTGAAACAACAAGAACTAAATCAATATTCCGTTTACAGAAACGAGCCTTTAGATTGATTTTTGGATTGAGGATGACTGATATGTATAGAGGTGTTTTTTCAGGTAATAATTTACTCACTTTTTTGGTCTGTACATTTACCAGTCATTGACTTTTTTTTATACAAAATAAACATTTATTTAACTTCCTTAACAACAATCACCACAATCTTAGACATGCTTCCTCCACTTTAATAATAACTCACCATAAGACAGCCTTTTTTGAAAAACAGCCATGTCTTAATATAATAAAACTTTTGAACGCCTCGCCTTCTTATTTAAGATGTGAAATTGAGGTTGATAAGTTTAAATGCAGAATAAAGTTATATTTAATAAGAAAAGAGTACTTCAGTGTCCAGAAGTATTTTTCTGGAAAAGAAAATGTTTTTAGTTAGAGAAAGTAGTTTATTTTATCACATTCACAGCATTGTTATACTCCTGATACTTTGACGACTGTCCATGCTATGTAAATAGTTTTACGACAGTAAATAATTCTTGATTCTTGAGACAGAGGATAATATAACATGCTTTATAATTTAATTTGATTTTGAAGTTTACTATCGTGCATATTAAATTATCACTTGCTAACTAACGCCTTTTGATAATGAACGCTATTCAGTCAGACTTCAAATATTTAAAATATTTAGTTGTCATCTACTGTACTTGTTGGTTGACACGAAAAAAAATTGTATTGGATGTCTCAATAATGGCTGAATATTGCTTAAATTAATTTTATAACTACAGTATATGTTAAAGGTATTTTGTTTTATTACAAAACTGTGAAAATATATTTCGCAAACAGATGTTCTATCAACTTATTAACTGCTTGATAGAATACCTGTTTAACTGCTGGTAGTAGAGAGCGTTCCGTGCAAACGCTTTCCCATTACGCCGCGGCGGTCCCGTGCAGGCGAGCCACTGCGTGTCTTCTCACGGGGCTTGTTTATTAGCTCCTTAGCGTTTCTAGAGGAATGTATTTTAGTTTAGTCTTAAATATCTTAGTCTCGTATTTTTATTATTAAGAGATATATTTATTATAATATATAGTTTTTAACCAAGTGTGAATTATTTAGCCAATACTTTTTACAGTTGATCTTGTAAAAATATATTTATATAGATCTACAATAATGGCTTTGAGCTCTAAGTTACAGTTTCCCTTATTATCATGTAGGCTATTGTATTGTGATATAATAGGAGGATAACGGCCTTAGAAGCCGAAATATATTTTAATACAATTATAACAGCAAGTAAATTCTGTATGGCTTTTAGTAGGGAGAGATGCACAAAGTAACGCATAGTTTCCTTCGCATCAGAGACGAATTCATTTTTGTTGTGTAGGTTCGTTGGATCACTTGACTTTAGAACTATGGGAGTGGATAAATCTTCGGTTTTAGAATACAGAAACGAAATTAGATATGATGTGAGTAAAATATGTAAAACAATGAAAGTCCAAACGAATAATTTGAAACAAGTTTTAGATTATAAAGTTTGTTTAGATGTAAAACAGAAATTACAGAACAAAGATCTAGTCGTAGTTAAAGCGGATAAGAGCAACGCAATTGTAATCCTGAAAAAAGAAGATTATATCACTAAAACCGAAGATTTTATCAAGGAAAATAAATTTCAGGAACTAAAAGGTGATCCTACAAATAAATGTCAGGACGAAATCAATAAAGTTGTAAAATCTTGTACAGAAGTTATTACTGATAATGTTCGTTTTAGAGCTGTTATGAATAATCCTAAGGCACCCACATGGTATTCCGAAAATTCACAAACCTAATGTGCAATTCGTACCCTTCGTAAATTGCAAATCTGCGCCTACTTACAATGTATCAAAGATATTGTCCAATATTTTGACTTCTGCTTTGAACCTTGAATAAAAATATACCGTTAAGAACAGTATTGACTTTATCGGTAAGGTCAATCATGTAAAATTGTGTAATAAGACTAGGTTAGTCTCATTTGACATACGTAATCGTTATTCCAGTTGATGAAGTGAATAACTTAGGTAAGGAAAAACTTGTAGAACAACAATATGAAAAAATGTATGTAAATCAGATTGTAAAGTTGCTCAAAACTATCTTGAAACAAAATTACTTCCGTTTCAATAACAAATTTTACTTACAAAACGATGGTTTAGCTATGGGTAGTCCACTGTCAGCCATTTTGTCAGAAGTTTATTTACAGCATCATGAAGACTCCATTTTAGATAAATTAAAGAAGGAACATGATATCATATTTAATACCCGTTATGTCTATGATATTCTGGTTTTATTTAACGAGAAATAATAATAATAATAAATCGTTTATTTCCGCAATTATGTATAATGTGAACAAAACAATATTTTCTTGGAGAAAGTAAATAACTATCAACATCCAGTAACTGGTAGTTATAATACAAATAATAGATAAAATAAAGTCACTCTTAGGCGAGTCTTCTCATAAATCCACTTCACTGAAGCGTCCACTGTGAAGCGTGTGTAAAATAATACAAAAGTAACCTACTTAAATAAGCTATTAAAAGTATATATACATTATAAGTTTTATTGCAAAGTAAATTAACAAACTATAGATGTAAGTGTGCTCTTATCTGTAATATCAATTAACCACTTTTTTAGAATTTTTGAAAATTTTGAATTTTTGAAACCTATTTATTTGTTTAATTTCTTAATTAACTTCAAAGTGGAAACACTTTGGGCCTAAATACAAAAATGTTATAGAGAAATATACTTTATTGACCCGAGGTCTGATAAAATGTTGTTGTGTTCTACTTCTTGTTTGATAGAATAAATTGACTGTACCAGTGTTACCACTCATCTTGTAAAACATTTGAAGAACTTTGAAAATAAACAGATATTTTACTGGTAATATTTTAAGTTGTTTAAATAGTTGTTCAGTGTGATCTTTTGGTTTTCTAAATAAAATTATACGAATAAAATACTTTTGTGTAACAAAAATCTTATTTAATAAATAATCATGAGTTCCGCCCCAAAACTCGATTCCGTATCGCAAACGAGAATCTACAAGTGCAAAATATAACGTCCCTAAAAAGGAAGCATCGCATATATTCCTCAGAAAATAAAATGATCTAATAGATTTTCTCAACTATGCATGAAGTTTATATGTACTTTCCAACTCACTTTACTATCCAGCAAAATCCCCAAATATTTTACTTCGCCTACTTGCTCAATTTTTTCACAATTACAGTGGTTTACGTCTAAGCATGAAAATGAATGATAGTTATAATTATAATCAAAAGAAAAGCCAAAATTTAGAATTTTAGTCTTTGAAACATTAACGGTCATTGCATTACTGTTACACCATGTCCTCAACAAAAATAAATCATGTGCAATAAATTATATAATGACTTAGATAATATGTTAAATATACTTAATTGTCACCACCAGAAGCTTAGTTTTACTAGTGAACTTGAATCCATGAATGAAATTAACTTTTTGGATGTAAAAATAATTCGTGATCATAACAAACTTTCATATAGAATTTTCAGGAAATCTACTCAAACCAAATGTACAATAAATAACAGTTCTGTCCACCCCCGCTTCAGAAGTATGTTTCAATACAATGTTTCAATTCAATACCATTAAGTGTTGCAGATTCCTATAAACAGTAAATAAATGTAATAAAATCACCATCAATTGCAAATGGATACAAGGCATCAATTATGGATTAAATTGGAAGTAGAATAAAAAGGAAAATAGAAAATAAAATTCGAGACGAAAAACGAACAATACTTAAAAAAGAAAAATCCGATAAGAACAAAAATGTATGTATCCCTCCATTACCATGGACCGTTTACACAACGACTTGGTAATAGATTTAAGAAATTCAATTGATCAGTAGCTTGTAAGACTATGTCCAACATTTTACACCCGAATATTGAAAGTGAAGATAAATTCAATAATTCAGGAATATATAGGATTAACTGTAATGATTGTAATATGTTTTATATAGGTCAGACTGTAAATTTTAGCAAAAGATAAAAACCATGTCTCTATTTTTAAAAATAAGAAACATGAAAGATCTAATGTAGCTAAACACCTTCTGAATTGTACCCAGAGTTTGAATAAAATAGATGAAAATGTAGATATTCTAAACGTTTGTAAGAAGGGTCGTATTATGAATGCTTGGGAATAATTGTATATTTTTAAAGAAAAATGTAAGTATCTTGATAAATTTAGAATGAACAGGTTAATTTTGATTCCGAAATAGTTTTTAATAATGTATTTTCAGCATTATTAATAAAAGAATAAATAATAATATAACAGAACAGAAGTAACAGCCAATAGGGATTAACCAATAATATCACAGGAGCCGCCACTTTGACTATTCCAGCCATTGGGGTCACGTTATCATAGGCATATAATTTGAGTTATTGAACACCATATTCCATTGTTTTGTGAATCCCTCTGGTCTGAGGAAGGTGAGCGTGGTTCACCGAAATCGATCATTATAATATCTGGGCATTTTGTACATGTACGAGTATTGTAATATATTTGTGCATGTTGAGCTTAAAATTTAATCAATTTGTGTTGTGTGACGTTTACTTGAATTGTACTGTATATGTACAAACACGTATTATGCTAATTAAACAACACAATTTAACTACAGTGTATGAACACTCACGTATTACAATCTGATCTCTTGAAATATTGAAATTCTTCAAATAAACTTGATTAAATATTATGTTTTGAAAGTAAAAGCTGAAATCTATCTTACCTAATCTTCATAAATAATAGGACAGCACGCAATAAATAGCCTTTAATATATATATAAAATTACCTAAACACATAAACTTTTATATACAATCAACAGCCAAGATTGCACTTCAACTTAAAGCTAGCAGTCTATGTAATACTCCATTACAGGAAACGTGAAGGAGTCAGAGTCCCTCCTGGGTGGGAGGCTCTTGGGGCTTCGCGGGTGGATCCTTGGGGTTCTGAGGGACATCCGAGGGGGGCTCCACAAGGAGCTTAGTCCGACGTTACTGGCCGTCAATATGCCACATCCAGTCGCCTTCCAGAGGTACCTCTGAACGGAAGTCGAAGTTGTACAGAAAATTAAAAAGTTATTTATTTTCTTTGTGGAGAAGGAAAATTTTGTGGAGGGGGATTGTTTGTGAGATGGGGATGTATATCGTATGGTTTTTTGTCAGCTACAATTATTATTATTATTATTATTATTTTTTTTTTATTTAAAATCGTATAAAGGCTGAGTTTTATAGGTTGACAAAAAGACCAATAGTTATTATACTATAATAAAAATGAAAAATAAATAAATTAATAACAAATGATCTCCTGTTACAAAGCTAAATCCAATCCATCAAGCCATTTAATACCTGAATTACTGATTCTTTTTATGCTAGCTAATCACTCCGTAAACTAGCGCAAGGGACATTCTGAAACAACGTGATCCATTGTTTAGATAGACTCCCCGCAATCACATGACTGATCTATAGTCAATTCCAATTTGTATTTCCAGAAGTTACATCTGCCAACTCCATTTCGGAACCAATTCAATCATGTCCACTCCAAACGAGGGACGTTCATCCAACCTAAGGTATTGACGGATCGTTAATAAGGAACTTATTTTGTCCATCAAAACTGTTCCACGCTATAGCCCAGCTAGTATCTGCTCAACTGGAAAGCAGTACGTAAAGGTGGGTTTAGAAATTTTAAACGACCGTTCTTACGTGGGAGATCCTCGGTAAAGGGGAGGTGCGAAGCATTCAAGGTCTTATTGAATTCTTTACGTAGTGCATCCTGAAGTTTTATTTCTGGAGGAGCTTTTTTCACAGCACCGGGAGCCAAGGTAGTGGAGTTACCATGAGAGAACCAGTAATAGCTATCATGGCTCTATGTGCGCTATTTATCCATACGGGAGCACTGTATTCAGCAGCTGAATAAACCAGTGACAAATCAGTTGTACGAGTGACGTGTGAGTTGGCTCCCCAAGATGTTCCTGCAATATGATGTAGTACATTTGCTCTGGTTTTAATTTTAGCTGCTGTGTTTTTGAAGATGGCTTTCAAACGTCAGAGATCGATTTAACTTTACTCCCAGGTACTGTGGTTGATCATTGTGTTGGAGTTTTACACAATTAAGAATGATGTTTAATCTTCGATTAGCCAGTCGATTACTTAGGTAGAAGCAGACTACTTCGGTTTTTGATTCAGGTTCCAGATTTTAAAATATCCTTCGAGAGTTGCAAGATGGTTTTTGAGTGTTTCTTCAGTAGCTGTGAAGTCCTTGTGCTGATAAGCTAAAGCAATATCGTCTGCATATACTGTATAAACTTTCTTGACTTGGTGATTGGGATGTCAGCAGCACACACGTTAAATAAATTAGGAGCAAGTACGGACCCCTGTTGCAGACCATCCTTACCTGTCTATATGAGCTTTCTTCATGACCGACATAATCGTTTATTAGCCTGGCACTAAGCATTGACTCTATAAGGAAGCTGTAGAACTTTAATAACAAACCTTTGCTCCATACTGTGTCAATCGCTGTGAGATCAACAAAACCTTAAGATGTCAGAGCACCCATTCTCAATAAATGATGTCAGAGCCATGATCTGGTCGCAACAACTTCAGTCAGGGCGAAAACCAGCCTGCTTAACTGGAACATATGGACCAAGAATGGGTGATATTGTTGTATAACAATCTTTCCAGCAACTTATAACACTAAGAAGCGATATTGGGCGATAAATCTACCAACTCGTCCAGGGTCTTTGCCAGGCTTCAGAACAGCTACTACTTTTGAACGCTTAAATGCTTTTGGCAAATTGCCTGTAGCTAGTATCTTATTGTAAACAGTTTGAAGCAATTGTTTTACTTTGCTACCAGCATGCATAAGAAATTCCTGAAAGATACCGTCAAGACCGGCTGATTTCACTGCAAGTCTTTAAAGCTTTACGTATCCCCTGGGTAGTTCTAAATGAGCAACAAACCAGGTAGCTGGATCTATTTATTTATTCATGGTTACACCATTTTTACAATTGTAACAACTATTCAAGTAAGTACCAAGTGGCCATACAATAGACAAAACAATAACAATATAAAGGTATCCATAACAATAGACATTAATTTACTAAAAAAAAAAAAAAACTACAACAACAAGGGCTAACAAAACAATATAGATCAACAATTCCTGAAAGTAAAAGCAACGCAATAGCAACTTAGTAACAGTAACAACAATAGCATCATAATAACATAACAACAATAGATATTTAATTATGTAATATTGACAACAATAGATATTTAATTATATAATATTGACAACAATAGATATTTAATTATATAACATTAACAACAACAATGATGAGTTTTTCATGCAAATATTTTCCTTAGTGCTGCTTCAGAGTGGAAGAAGAAGTCATAGCCCGATTCAGTCGACACCGCATTACCAATCCTATGGAGCCTTGGCAGACAGCTAAAGTATGCATAGGCAGTAGCATGATGCTGACGGGAGAACAGTTCATGCGACCGGGTAGTACCAGGGACTCGGAATATAATTCTTGAGCGGAGATCACCACAATCCACTTGTCCAGCGAGAAGCTTGCGGGAAAAACTGCGTCAGCCTGCTGTCTCCTAGTTTGAAGAGACGTCAATCCAGTGTATGATGCAATTTCAACAACAGGAGATAAAAAGTAGTCATAGCCAAGTTTGGTTCCAATGATCCTCAAGAAACACCTTTGGATCTTCTCGAGGTGCTCAATGTTCCCTACTTGGAAATACAACAATATTCCAATATAGAGCGGACGAGGGTAACATAAAGGAATACCATGGCTTGAATACTGAGGCCATTTCTTGCGGTTCGAATAATAAATCCAAGAGGTTTTTGAAGCTCGGTTGCAAATGTGGTTGATGTGGTTTTCAGGCTTCAAATCCGAAGAGAAGACAACACCGAGGTCCTTAATTTCTGATTTTCTGGATAAAACAGTGCCACACAGAGAATAATCAAACAGTAAAGGGTTAGTATACCTGTGAAAGGTGATCACAGTGCACTTGCTAGCATTTAACTTCATGCTGTTCAAATCACACCATTGTTCAATTCTGTTAAGAGCAATCTGGAGATATTGACAGTCGTCGAGGCTGCTGATTCCGCGGAAAATCTTTATGTCGTCGGTGAACAGCAGACAATCAGCTCCAATGGCATCAACTATATCATTGATGAATATGTTGAACATAAAAGGTCCCAAATGGGAGCCCTGAGGCACACCTGATTTTGCAAGGAAAGGTTCAGATACAGACCCAGCAAACTTCACCACCATTTTCCTATCAGTCAGATAAGAGCCGAACCATTCCAACAGGCTTCCTCCGATATTATAGTCCTTAAGCTTTGAGATCAAGTGAGTGTGACAGACGCTGTCAAAAGCCTTGGCAAAATCGACATATATGCTGTCCACTTGCATTCCTTTTCCAAAGGATGATATAATGTAGTCCTCGTACAGAATTAGATTAGTTGAAGTAGACCGTCCAGCAAGGAAGCCATGCTGTGCCTGTGAAAATATGTTCCTGAATGAAAAGGATATCTGAATGAAAAGGATGTCTAGCACCAAACATTAAAAAACCCTTCCAATTGCTGGCTGGATAGCAATAGGCCGGTAATGCTTAACATCTTTAAGATCAGAAGACTTGTGTATTGGAACGATGAAACTGGTCTTCAGCCTATCGGGAAATATCCCTTGTTTGAGCAAATTATTGAACAAGATAGTCAATTGAGGTACCAACAAAGAGTGACAGTATTTGAGTACGCATGGCGGAATCTCATCAGGCCCAGCCCCCTTATTCGGATCTAACGATGCTAGTTTAGAGTCAACGTCTTCTTGCTTCAGGACACAAGACGTTATGTGAAGGGATGTCTCAAAGTTCAGGGGTTGAGGTGGTGTGTCTGATGACGAAAACACGGAGGCAAAAAAGGCAGCAAACAAGTTGCAAATCGATTGAGGAGATGTTTCCTTTTGGCCATTGTATTGGTATTCATCAACACGTTGTCTGTTTGTTCACATGTTGTTTGCAAATGCCCAAAAACATTTGATGTTCGTGGGGATGGCTAAATTGATGTTGTTAATATAATCTGCATAGCAATTCTTGCTAAGAACTTTACAATGATTCCTGACTCGGCAAAACTCATCATAATCGCTTTGTCTGTGAGAACACTTGTAAGTCTTGTGAAGCATTTTCTTTCTGGTCACTAAGTGTCTGAGGTCAGCTGTGAACCAACAGGGAAACCTCCTACCCCCAATAGTTTTGGATGGAGTGCAATCAAGCACAGCTTCATGTATGAGTTCCACATAACTGTTGAAGGACTACATCGGGTCGCCAACATCAAAATGAGTTGTACCAATAGTCCCACTGAGCCTCCTGTAGATGTCAGGCATATTACATTTCCGAAAATCGAGGCTTGAAGGGCGTTCAACATGGTTGTCATACGCTTGAAAGTCCACTGTGGTACTCAGAGCAGGGTGAATATCCTCCAATGGCAACTGGATGTCAAGTGCCGGCACAACGGTGAGTGGTCGGGAACTGAAGATCAGGTCTAGCAGAACTCCACGAGCATTCAATATACTGTTGGATTGAGTAAGATGGTGGGCAGCAGCCATATCAATGATAGATAGTGATGCTCTTGAAGCTCCTATGGGCTCAGTGTCCGCCCAATTTGTTTCCGGGGAGTTAAAATCCCCCAGTAGTATAATGTCATTATGTTCGATGTCAGAGTTTACCATTTCATCAACCATATCAGCATATTGAGCATAAATGTCAGCTGATTGCCGCGGAGGTATATAGACCCGGCTGATTAAAAGACGAGAAGGGAGGGTTGCTCTGATTGAGACAAATACAATTTCAAAGCCAGGAACTGAAGGGACAAGTTCATTTGCTTTGAGAGAAGATTGGACTGCTATAAGGACACCACCTCCCGAGGACTTTTGACTAGTGATGGGGGAACGGTCTTTGCGACATATATTATAATTTGATAGTCCCAACTCTTCATTAGAAATGTCTTCATTGAGGTTGGTTTCGGTAAAAATAAGAATGTCATAAACACAAGTGGCTATCGCCTCACGCAGTTCACGCAGCTTTGAGCGCAACCCATTTACATTTTGATAATAGATGGAGAGGCAGTTGCGCCAGCCATGATCTAGTTTTTTGGAGTGATTTTGGGAATGCCATTGCGGTACCTAATTGTAATATTAGATTCCCCGCCATCTGTTCTTCTCTTAAGCTCATCTCTGAGGTCATTCAGGTACTGTCTTTCAGAAGGTGTTCTGTCACGAGAAATATTAATGTTGGATAACTCACCATCCAAAACATCTTTATTGAAGTTTTTCATGAGTTCCGTGACAAGCACATTGCGGGCACGACGACTGCGGTCCGCTGACTCCTCTAAAATTGCCTCAACTGTCATGGAGTCGGGTCTGCTTGAGCGTAGGGAACTGACCTCCTTTTCAATTGATTCCATCCGTTTTTCAATATCTGAAATTCGTGGTTCAAAGGTGGAGATAGTGGCATTGATTGCAGCCATATCATCCTTGATGACAGAGATGTCCGTTGGCATACCAGAGAGCCCATCCATTCTTTTCAAAATTTTTCCCATTTGCGAGAGCATCAAGGAGGTGGGGTGTTGGTCTGGCAAGATGCAATCAGCACGCCCGCAATGCCATTTACGGCGGCTATCAGTAGCCAATTTATTATATTCAGAATCAGTGACACCGGCGCAGCCTGCATGAAACCATCGATCACAGTGATGGTCACACTGTATGCCTTTTTCTGTGTCAAGCACTTTCCTTACGCAAATGGCACATATATATTTATCTGTGAAAAAGGACATCTTGCACAGCGATCGCACGGCGGTTGGTCGAAAGCTACTCGATCCACCTCCAACCCACCACCGTCAATCGCTTTTTATATAGTGCAGATTTACTCTTGCCAACGAAATCAAGCAGGTAGTTGAAAAGGAGGGAGAAAGTCAGCCTCCTCTATGGAAATAGCAGACGACAGCAGTGTTATTGCTGACAGTAAAAACAACGGAACGGGATGATTTGAGTAAGTGTTATCTTGTCTATTCAGTGAAGACAGGAAGATAGGGCTCAGTGTTAGTTGAAAATATTGGTGAGTTATTGCCGGGACATTGACACCTATTTACACAGTACTCACATTAAATTGTATTGAATAAATCCAACTCGCAGGCAGCCCGTTATTGTAAGAAATATAGTAGAATAATGAAAAACTAGCTTCCGCTTCACGAACAATCAAACTTCAGGTAGGCCATTTTGGAACGAAAAAAAGTGTGGATCGTCACAAATTTGTGATCTAGCTATGACAGCTACCACACAAAAGATGGGGAGGGGTAAATCAGCGTTAGAAAGTGACGAATAAAAGATTAGTGAATTATTGTTGGTAGGTGATACAAGTACATTTTTTCAATTGGTAGTCGCCATATTGGATTTATATCCTATAAGTTAAGAGCAGTTAAATGCAGTACAGCACACTGTGATTTAAAGATTTGTCGGAAATATATAATGTTTACATTGTTTAAAAGAGCGTAAATTGACTAGTGGATTCACTTTTTAAAATGTTTGATTGTTATTAATGTTTTATTTTCATAAAAACCATAAACTAATAAATTAAAACTCACTATTTTCATTTCATCACAAATCAATATCTTTTTAAATTTAAGGGTGTATCAACTTAAAATTTGTACGCTCTTTCAAATTATGTAAAAATTATAATTTTCCGACAAAGTGTTAAGTCACAGCCCTGAACGGCATTTAATATTACTGTTATGGTTCGTATATCAAATATGGCGACTATCTCTGCAGATTGAATACATCCAAGGTGGTGGGCCACATTTTGTTTAATCCAATAAACTAGGTTGGATCATTCAGAGCTCCACATAAATCACTTGGCAATAATGTGCAAAAACACTTTATTTGACTTGATGAGGTTGGATATAATGGTCGCTATTGTATAGAAAGACCTTTAAATCTCATAAACCAAACAGTCAAGAGGAAAGACCGTAAACAGTCATATTTTAGAGCAGAAACTAGATTGTGGAATGTTAACTTGAGAGACGTAAATATTTTAATGTAAAATCATTTTTTTTTTTTAATGCATGAGATCAAATCAAAATATTTATTTGTCTATTAACAATACAAAAATTGCATGACAAACGTCACAATCTAACTAAAACCTACTTAAATACTAACATAATATGTCCTTATCAGACAAAAACTGCCAACAGAATAGTATTCCTTATGAACTAAAAAAGCTTTTAAATCTTTTCTAAATCTATTTACATTGGGCTCAGCTCGCAGGCTTAATGGTAGACAGTTAAATAATTTTACAGCAGAACCAAAAACTTGTTTTTAAAAAAATGTGGTGCAGTGAATAGGGACGGGTATGCGGTTGGATTTTCTTAAGGAGTAACTATGGCGATGCCTAGAGAGAAAGCACTAAATTTTTTTTCAAAAAGGAAGTAATCTCAAGGATATACAGACAAAGAAAGGTCAACAGATTGTTTGCGCTAAACAAACCTTTGCAGGATTGAAACTTAGTAAGGCCTAGTAAAATTCTCACAGCTTTCGTCCTAAAAAGAATCTTTAAATAATGCATTGTGAATGTAGACAGCGTATCGTGTTTCATCATAAATAATTTGTTTGGGCGGGAGATACTGTAGGTTGTGAGTTCAGTTAATGTCTGTGTTTTGTCCAAGAGTTATGTTTCAAGATAGAATGTCGTGTAGCCGTGAGGGTTGTCAAAGGATTGAGTAATTTGTCAATTTAACAGAAGGAGTACATGCTTCTGTTTAGAATAAGAAGGTTTTTGTAAAATATGTGATAGTCCAAACTTACTGTGTATGTCTAGACCGATAGGGTTTAACTGTAAATTCGTTACAAATTGGAAATACAAAGATCAAAACTCGTTGGGTGGGTTCATAATGAGGGTTCCTCTTGTAGTGTTGAATAATTTATTGCAAATAATGCATAAACGTCCTCATACGACAGCCCTTTCATAAAAAGGACAGGTAGAGTTTCTTCCATTCATACTAGTAACAGCTTCATTCATAGCACCCAGTCTCAAGACTGTCGTGGTGCACAACCTGTGGGTAGAGTTGTTCTCCCACTGCTCATATGACAGCTGTTGATTGTAATATATATCGAGGAAAACTATGTCCAAGGAACTTTGCCAAAAGAAAAATAATAACATTTATGAGTAAGAGGGTACATGAAATGTAACTTGACGTACAGAACACTTGTAATGTATGAATAAAATTGACCTCTTACAAATAAAATGTATTCTTTTATGAAGTATACTTTATTATCAGAATGTTTTGAAGAAAATTATGGATATCGATATAAAATAGTATACAAAAAGATGAGTTGTCTACTTTATATAAATGTTATTTAGTTAAAGAAAAGACTATACCATAATGATGTAAAGAAGTAGGAGTCCAGTCTTCAGAACTATATTTGAAGACTGGAAGACAGAACTACCCAGCTTTGAATTGTTGTTTGAAAAAAATGTGAATATAATTGATGGTATTGTATTTCTATCAAATTATGATAAGCTACTCCTCATCATAACAATTGTAGGTTTCAAGAGAGATATTTTAGTTCATTTACTTATTACATCAGAAAAACTTCTGACGTGCATTCTTAATGACAAATAAAAGAGGAAAACTATTGGTTACCGTCATAGTTTTAAATTTGATGTTTGAAAGTCAAAAAGCCTCACCTTCTTGCAAGCTTCATCCAAGCTGCGGTTGATCTCCTCATTGATCTGGTTGATGAGGTTGTCGTGAGCACCGGGGTCAGCAGGCTCCGACCTGCGGCAGACGAGCGGCCTCGGCCCCTCCTGCATCCTGCGTCGGCGAAGTATCAATTAATTTGAAGAAAACACCTTTTTCGTTCAGTATTTTTCTCAAGTACTTTGGATAATGGAATATCCAAGTATCCAGCATATCTATTGGACATAGCGTATTATACATTCAGTTTTTCACAGAAAAAACTATTTAAAAAACAGTAGACAGAAGTTTAATATCGTAATGAGAAATGAAATTGTTTGAATTTTTTTATGGTTTAAAATCGTACCTCCCATTTGACTTAAAGCCCCATTAAATTGTCGTTGTCATAAATTATATTGCGAATATTACAGTAATAAAACGGACCGCCCTGTTGAGTGTTTACTACAGCGGCCTCCACGGTCTATAAACCCAGGTAATTGTTCTCAGCCTATTAGCGTGGCCTTGTAGTCGGCTCCAAATAAAATCGAAATTTATGCCATCAGGGTAAATTGGCTGGAGATGTTCGATTGAGAGCCAGGGAGCTTGGGAGCTCTCATTAAGGGGATCAAGGGGGATCCTGTGTTGGAGACGGTTGGATCAGATGACAATATGTGGAAAGGGTCAATTAGGTGGCGTTAATGAAAAATAAGTTCTTGAAAAATTCCTTCTCATACAGATTATAATAACATTAATTAACAATTCACTGCTTTATTCTTTTTAATTAAACATTATTAAAATTAAAATAATGTACAGTGATTAATTGATTCTTCACTGTGGGATTATTTGTAACATGCGGTAGTCCGGGGACGGGACGATTGGCACACATTTTTGGACCTTCTGCCCATGGCAGTATTGGCACAATCATTAGAGCGGAATAAGTAGGGTCAACTCGCCTGCTTGGAAAAGGCAGGATTGGCACAGTCGCTCGACCAGGTAGACGCCATCGAACGAGGGAAAACGGGAATTTTATTATTCCCGTCAACTCTGCGTGGCAGTCATTTGCCCGTGATATAACAAATTTTTAAATTTAAACCTCACGTTAGGTTAGGTTAGGTTAGGTTAGGTTAGGTTAGGTTGGGTTGGGTTGGGTTGGGTTGGGTTGGGTTGGGTTAGGTTGGGTTGGGTTGGGTTAGGTTAGGTTAGGTTAGGTTAGGTTAGGTTAGTTGCTTACTTCAATAAGCACCACAGCAGGGAATTTGCGGGGGCAAAAAAGTTCCCATTTTCCTGCATTCTGGCCACCTGGCTGCTACTACCTGGCCGGGCGGTGTGTGCCAATCGTGCCTTTCTGATACTTACAGGTTGACCCTTCTTAATCCCCTCTAATGACTGTGCCAATCGTGCCATTCCAAATCGGCCAAAAATGTGTGCCAAACGTTCTACGGCCGGTAGTCCAAGCTCAGGGGACTATACACATTCCAAGAGCGATTGGGGTAGTGGTTGTCAACATCAGAATGTCCGCTCAGTTATTATTACCCCATTAGTACATCAACATCTGTCTAATATCCTTGAGGTGTGTATTTCTTAAACCAACATATCACTTAAATTTCACGCAATCAACTCAACAGCAAACGTATTCACTTGACACAACACATTTCATCTTTAACACCTTAGTCTTCTTCAGGTAAGTGACATGTTTTTTTTTTTTTTTTTTATATCTCATATGTTTAAATGGTGATTAATATTGAATTATAGCTTTTAATAATATATGTTTTTCAACTTGTGAATTATTAAAATAAAGGATTAAATGTCTAAATACCCATGAACTTATTATATATGTTACCAACCAATTCATTATAAATATTGTATATATTAGTTATTACTTAGTCCAACATTACTACAATATATTGGTAACTATTTAATTTAATATCCAATTAAATATATTTTGCTATATAAATTGTAGAACAACAGTATTATATCTAGAATCTACAGTTTCCGGTGACAACCGCGTCAAGGTACTATCTACAATATTTACAAGATGACCAGACGTTTCGCCCATACTGTGATGTGGCATCCTCAGTGGTTTCTCTGAGACTGAAATCGGCAAGTGACCTTCCAGCTTTATAACAGGTGGTAAATGAAAGATATGATTAACAACGGTCCATATAAATTAGTAAGAAATCCGACTAAAAGAATTGCTTCAAGTGTATCAAAATTGGTTAAGTCAAACCCTAATTTTAACAATAAGACAAAAGGACAATTAATAAATTCTGACCCTAGGCCACCACTATTGTACGGATTACCTAAGATACATAAAGAAAATATACCGATGAGACCTATAGTAAGTTCCATAGGATCACCTACTTATAATTTAGCCAAGTTTATATCAAAACAACTAAGTGAAGTTGTAGGAAAAACTGAGTCATTTGTTAGAGATTCTAGACATTTTATCAGCCAACAGAAGTTGCAAGATACTGACATACTAGTAGGTTTTGATGTATAATAACTTTTTACTAAGGTTCCAGTACCCGAAACCATTGAATTAATCAAGGAAATTCTTAACAACGATTTAGCAGAGCTAGCTGAACTATGCCTCACATCAACTTATTTCTTCTTCGATGGGAAGTTCTATGAACAAACTGAGGGGGCAGCTATGGGATCACCTCTATCACCAGTTGCAGCTAATCTTTATATGGAAATATTTGAAAAGAAGGCACTTGAAACGTCTGATTTGAAACCAAAGGCATGGTATCGATATGTAGACGATGTTTGGGCTGTGTGGCCACATGGTAGAGAGAGATTGGATGATTTTCTGCACCATATAAATTCTATTCACTCTAATATCAAGTTCACAATGGAAATCGAGAATAACGGAAGTCTGCCTTTCCTTGACGTTTTAACTGTGAAAAAAAGAGATGGACGAATAGGCCACTCGGTATACCGGAAACCTACACATACCAATAGATATTTAAATGCTGCTTCCCATCATCATCCGGCACAGAAGAATGCAGTCTTAAACACTTTAATCAATCGAGCCATTCACATTTCGGACCAAAATAGTTGGAAGAAAGAAAGACAAATATTACATTCAACATTAAAACAGAATGGATATTCAGTTAGAGAAATCAATAATACTATTGGAAAACAGTTGAAGAGGAAAGAACAAGACAATAGAGTAGATACAAGACAAGATAAGGATACCTCAAAAAAGGCGTATCTACCTTACATAAAGGGAACAACGGATAAGATTGGCAGGCTATTAGGTAAAGAAAATATAAAAACCATTTACAAGCCACCGAATAGATTAAAGAATTTTCTGAGGCCAGTCAAAGATAAAATTCCACTAGCTATGCCTGGAGTATATGAAATACCTTGTAGTTGTGGGTCAGTCTACATAGGGGAAACCAAGAGGTTAATTTCCACAAGAATTAAGGAACATATAAGGCATACTAAGAATGAAGATACGGAAAAGTCTGCTGTTGCTGAACATAGCACAAAAAGTAATCATGGAATTTTATTTGACAAAACTAAAGTCCTTGCCAACATCCCACATTACTACCCGAGAATCGTAAGGGAAGCCATAGAAATATATAAAAGAAGAAATAATTTTAATAAGGATGATAGTATACGGCTGCCAAAGACATGGGAACCCATTTTAAGTAAATTGAAATAAAATGGAAGAGTCAGCCATATTGATTTTTCGGCCAATGACCGTAGGTCACGTGGGTTGTGCCTCCGCCCCCCTCTCCAGCATACCTGCCAACCAGTCCCCACCCCACCACCTGTTATAAAGCTGGAAGGTCACTTGCCAATTTCAGTCTCAGAGAAACCACTGAGGATGCCACATCACAGTATGGGCGAAACGTCTGGTCATCTTGTAAATATTGTAGATAGTACCTTGACGCGGTTGTCACCGGAAACTGTAGATTCTAGTTATGACACCGGCCGCTTAAGCCTAAGTTCTAAAAACAGTATTATCTAATCAAAATAATTATCCTTAAACTGTTAGATACAACAGAATAAACAAACTCAGTACAGTTTATTAAGTACCTCTTTAAATGTTTAATTTCCTACGATACTGATTAAAGTAGTTTATGGTCAACATAATGTGTGTTTAAAATCACACATTTATAACTTAATAATATGTTTATTTTATACCAATATAACTCCACAGAAACTCTTAATACATTGATGTAATGGCGCTCCATATGTTTTTTTAGTTACTTTTAAAACTTTTAGGTTTTATAATATACTAGTACTAGTTGCGGCTTCAAGTTGTATACAAAATGTATGAAATTCACAATTTTTTATTCGAATTATAAGTATTTGTAAACTTAAAAGCATTTTAGTTTACGAATTTAGGTTAAAAAGATGTCTAAGATGCAGAAGATATGCCTATTTATTTTGCTATTTATTTTTTACTATCTTTAATAAAAGCGTAAATTTTAATAATTGTTTATTAGAATATGTGATATTATGTACACAATAGATTTTTCACTTTGGTTTTTATTCTAACAAAGATTAAAAAAACATGTAATTAAACTAATACTTTTTATTTAAAGTTATAAATTCGTAATACAATAATTTACTAAAACACACACATTTAAGAATTTTAAAAATAACTCATTGAAAAACGTCTTTGTAAACTACGTTATTTGTCTTTCTTTTTGATACTAAAATAACTAAACTTGATGTACTGCTTACTCTAGAACAGGCTACTTAAAATATCGCATGGGAAAAGCACACTTCTATCAAATCTATGCCTGCAAATTTTAAGAACTGTCCTTAAGACCTATTGTAGGGAAATACCTACTGTAGAAATGCTGTCTTTAAGACATTAACACAAATTAATAGGGAACTGTAATAATTAGTATTGGAATGGATAATCTGTAGGAATTAATCGGATTCCAGTATCAATCAGCTCTACGGCTTGATTTGCTGATCAAGAGAGAAAGTATCTCTTAATATTTTGAAGTCATATGCAAAGATAAGGTAAGAAACATCAAGAACTCTGCCAATGTAAAAGGTTAGTAATGATAATTGCTTCAATACAATTTTTCTAGAGAACAGTTACTTTGTTTTTGAAATTTGTTAATGATGGACAGTTACTACAAAAACAGTTATTAATAAACGTTACTAATAAACGTGTAACATCGCATTTTGTTGGAGGAAAAAGATATCTGAGACAACAAAGAGATATCTTTGTTGGAGAAAAAAAACATGACACATTGTTCGCTGTCCTATCATTTGTTCCTTTAGATAGGCTTAGCATAGAATCATTCGAAAAGAAAGAAATATAGTCATTCTTTATTAATTATTCATTTCTAAGACGCCAATCATAGATATTTGGGCGAATATGAGGGGTGAATGAGTGTGATGAGTATAGATGAACGAGTGTAGTCATTGTTACTATCTGAGTTCGACTTAGCTGTCACATAATATTGACCATAATATTAAGAGTAAATTAACCCACCCGCCCATTCATTCACGTACATTGGCGTTGACCCACCCACTCACCCATTCGCGTACATTTGCATTGATCCACCCACCCACCCATACACGTACAGTGGTATTGACCCACCCGCCCACCCATAAACTGCAGTGGTGATGACCGATGACCCACCCATCCACCCATTCAGGTGCAGTGGTGATGACCGACTCACCCACCCATACACTGCAGTGGTGATGACCCACCCGCCCACCCCTACATGTGCAGTGGTGATGACCCACCCATCCACCCATTCAGGTGCAGTGGTGATGACCGACCCACCCACCCATACACTGCAGTGGTGATGACCCTCCCGCCCACCCCTACATGTGCAGTGGTGATGACCCACCCGTCCACCCCTACACGTACAATGGTATTGAAGTAAAAGTAAAGAAACTTTTGTTTCTTGACAAAAGTTTGGTAAAATGTCGTTAACTTCTACATCTGTCTCATTTTTGAAGTAAATATTATGCTTAATATTTGTAGTATTAGAATATATTTTGTACCATTAGAGTAACTACCAACTTTCATAGTTCTACGCACAAATTGATCTTTCGTCCAGATTCAGGATATTTACGACATATTCTCAAAAGTAGATCAGAAAAGATTCCAGCAGTTTCATCACCTCAAAATTAACTCTCATGCTTTTTGTAAGAGAAAGTTTTATTGTAATACACACTGTTTTTTAGCCCTGGCTCCAGGGTCGGAGTGTGATGGACGGACACCTGCATGGCTACTGACTGCAGTTACCTGGAGGCACAGCGTGGGCCAGGCCTTCTTCTCTGCGACCCAGATGTGCAGTCACCTATTCCTCCTTTTCACGCTGTTCATCCAACGGGCTCCAGGATGAAGACTTCGACTTGCAGGCGACCCAAACCCAATTTCTTTTCGGGCCCTTCTAGCCTCCAGTATTATACTCAGAAGAAAGAACCTTTGGAAGTGCTGTGTCTTCTGTTGAACTGTGCACCCGTAAAAAGACTTGTTTTATTGTCCAAAGACGTTCACTAATTTTAAAGCGAGATATATTTTTAGATTTGATTTTTATGCTGTTTAGTTTATATATACATCGTATGGGTTTTTGTCAGCTACCTTTTTTTATGTAAAAGCTGAGTTTTATACTTGGACAAAAAGTCCAAAGTCATTAAATTGTAATTAAAGTTAAAAATACACCAAAAATTATCTCATGTCACAAAGGTAAATCCGAACCATGAAGCCATTTAATACCTGTCTCACTGATTCTTTTTTTGCTAGCTAATCCCTCCATGAAACAGCGCAAGGGGCATTTTGAAACTATATGATCCAT
>JAQJVL010006608.1:0-28095 GCA_035578905.1 Stictocephala bisonia | reverse complement strand
TTTACTAATTTAGTACATTAACCCTTTCCATCCCAGACATTTTTTTAAAAGTTTTTCCAAAAATCCCAGGTATTTTCATACTTGACATACCCAAAAATCCCAGGCTCTTTTTGTCGATTTTATCGTACTTTACTAAAAAAATTATAATAATTCTATTTATGAAGCAAATTTATTGTTTTGAGTTTATTAGTTTCCTAAAGGTATTAAATGTAATATAAAATAAAATAAAAAAGGGACAGCAAAATTTACAACTTTTTTTGGATTTATATATATTTACAACAAAATATTCTAAACATTTTTTTGAGTTTGTTGCGTTATGAATGACACTTTTTTTAGTGTCATGATTTTTTTTAATCATTGACTAGAGCTAATAACACTAAAACACCATTTAGTTATCTTCAAATAAATTCCGGGATAAAAAGGGATTCCGGGGACGTTGGTATAGAAAGGGTTAAGAAGTGATAAATATAATCATTTTATTTAGTACTGTGAATCATGATATTTCAAAAACTGTATCTTAGTAATGCTCAAGTTACTAAGTAAAAAGCACTGCAGACTTTACCTAAGGGGGCCATTTAGCTCTCAAAAAAATTGACATAAACATGGGTTTCTATTGCAACGATTTTGTCCGTAACAGTGATTGATCATAACACTTGAAGTGTCATTTGATAGGTGAAAAAGACAATTACATAATTACATAACAATTACAATTACATAACTGCTATATTGTATGGATATAACTATAAACTACAAATAAATGAAATACACATACACACACACATAGACACACACACACACACACGCACGCGCACACACACACACACACACACACACACACGCAATTGTGACCCAAACGGTAACCTCCCCATACCCATACAGTGGTATTGACCCACCCGCTCACCCATACACATACAGTGTTATTGACCCACCCGCCCACCCATACACTTACAGTGGTATTGACCCACCCGCCCACCCATACATATACAGTGGTATTGACCCACCCGCCCACCCATACACATACAGTGGTATTGACCCACCCGCCCACCCATACACCTACAGTGGTATTGACCCAACCGCCCACCCATACACGTACAGTGTTATTGACCCATCCGCCCACCCATACACGTACAGTGGTATTTACCCACCCATACATGTACAGTGGTACAGCCCCACCCACACACGTACAATGGCATAAAACAAGATAAAACAACAAGTCAGTGGTTTATTCGTTTATAAAACAAATAAACGATTTAAAATGTCACAAATCCCCCCATACACGTACAATGGTATTAACCCACCCACCCACCCATACACGTACAGTGGTATTGACCCACCCGCCCACTGATACACATACAGTGGTACTGACCCACCCACCCACCCACCCATACACGTACATTGGTATTGACCCACTTGCCCACCCATACACGTACAGTGGTATTGACCCACCCGCCCACTGATACACATACAGTGGTACTGACCCACCCACCCACCCATACATGTACAGTGGTATTGACCCACCCGCCCACCCATACACGTACAGTGGTATTGACCCACCCACCCACCCATACACGTACAATGGTATTGACCCACCCGCCCACCTATTCACATACAGTGGTATTGACCCACCCGCCCACTTATACACATACAGTGGTATTTACCCACCTGCCCACCCATACACATACAGTAGTATTGACCCACCCACCCACCCATACATGTACAGTTGTATTGACCCACCCGCCTACTCATACATGTACAGTGGTATTGACCCACCCACCCACTCATACACGTACAATGGTATTGACCCACCCACCCACCCATACACGTACAATGGTATTGACCCACCCGCCCACCCATACATATACAATGGTATTGACCCACCCGCCCACTGATACACATACAGTGGTACTGACCCACCCACCCACCCATACATGTACAGTGGTATTGACCCACCCGCCCACCCATACACGTACAGTGGTATTGACCCACCCGCCCACCCATACACATACAGTGGTACTGACCCACCCACCCACCCATACACGTACAATTGTATTGACCCACCAGCCCACCCATACACGTACAGTGGTATTGCCCCACCCGCCCACCCATACACTTACAGTGGTATTGACCCACCCGCCCACTGATACACATACAGTGGTACTATAAATTGGTGGACAATAAATTGGTTTTTGTACAAAAATTAATTATTTTTATAATTTTTTACAGTTTAATATGCATAACTTTATATGTCATTCTTTACTTTTTTAAATTAAAAACTCATGATATCAACTTATGATCTATTAGATAAGAATCATTTTAATAATCGTAGTACATTGTTCATTATAACTCATTACAATGATAAACATGAATCGTCCAGTTTAAATAAATGGCATGTTTTAGCCCACTTACGGCAAGATTGTATAGATACAATCTTACTATAGGGCTGTGACTTGGCAGTTTGGGAAATAGCTACTAAGTCATGTCGGCAAGCCTCAATGTTCAACAAATAAAAATGTAGCAAAGAATTTATAAGTAAATAGCAGACTAATAAGCTGTTCTGTATAAAAGGTGCTCATTGTCTCTTGTGTGTCTAATGTAGAACGACTCATTTTAAAGAATTTATAAGTAAGTAGCAGACTAATAAGCTGTTCTGTATAAAAGGTGCTCATTGTCTCTTGTGTGTCTAATGTAGAACGACTCATTTTAAAGAATTTATAAGTAAATAGCAGACTAATAAGCTGTTCTGTATAAAAGGTGCTCATTGTCTCTTGTGTGTCTAATGTAGAACGACTCATTTTAAAGAATTTATAAGTAAGTAGCAGACTAATAAGCTGTTCTGTATAAAAGGTGCTCATTGTCTCTTGTGTGTCTAATGTAGAACGACTCATTTTAAAGAATTTATAAGTAAGTAGCAGACTAATAAGCTGTTCTGTATAAAAGGTGCTCATTGTCTCTTGTGTGTCTAATGTAGAACGACTCATTTTAAAGAATTTATAAGTAAGTAGCAGACTAATAAGCTGTTCTGTATAAAAGGTGCTCATTGTCTCTTGTGTGTCTAATGTAGAACGACTCATTTTAAAGAATTTATAAGTAAATAGCAGACTAATAAGCTGTTCTGTATAAAAGGTGCTCATTGTCTCTTGTGTGTCTAATGTAGAACGACTCATTTTAAAGAATTTATAAGTAAATAGCAGACTAATAAGCTGTTCTGTATAAAAGGTGCTCATTGTCTCTTGTCTGTCTAATGTAGAACGACTCATTTTAAAGAATTTATAAGTAAATAGCAGACTAATAAGCTGTTCTGTATAAAAGGTGCTCATTGTCTCTTGTGTGTCTAATGTAGAACGACTCATTTTAAAGAATTTATAAGTAAATAGCAGACTAATAAGCTGTTCTGTATAAAAGGTGCTCATTGTCTCTTGTCTGTCTAATGTAGAACGACTCATTTTGAAAAGTACTTTAATATTCACACGTGTATTTGTAATTGGCCTGGTTATGTATTGAACACCTTCCTTTTTTTTACTTATTTTATATCATAGCATAATATTAACTGTGTAAGATTAAGTTTTTAAGTTCTATACGATTAAGATATGAGATATTATAATGTTACATGATTATATTAAATATACAATATTTTCTAAATTTTACACATACATTTGAACAAGTTCAAAATTAAAAAAGTCCTTTTACATACTGGTACATACAATTTAAATGTATTTATCTATGATACATCGTTTCACTTAAATAAAAATAAAATAATATAATAATACACGCTAGAACTAACCAACGTAACAAAAATATTAAAATGTTTATATTTATTTATATCCATCCATTTTTAAATTAAAATTATATAAAATCATAGTCTGTAATAAAAAATGCTCAAGAAATAAACTATTTGTTTCACATGTTTTTGAAGCCATTTTGAATAATCTTGTTTTATCTGTTTTCAGCCATATGATGAGGAGTATATTCTATACAACACGCCACACACTATTGGTCTGCATATGCTACCTATAGATGGCAACCCATACAGAGCTCTGGCGCATCGGGCCAGTCCCACTCCCGTTAGTATAAGATTGAATTGACTTAGACATGTGTATAGATTATTAATTTGTAGATAACATTTTCATGAACCATGCATATACTCAAATAATATTCCCTTAGTTTATTCATAAATTATTTTGAAAACAAACAAAAAAAGAAAAAGAAATTATCAAATATTATTTGTAAAATAGTTCACTTCAGTAATGATTCAAGATTGCCTTAAAGTTTCATAAGACAAGAGATATAAAGGTGATATTTAATTACTCTAACAACTTTGTTATTTGTAATGAATGCTTATAAATATCTGTTTAAGGGTTTCTTGACATTATTTAAGGATTTGATAGTGTTTAATAATTTAATCCCAGCTTCATAAGCTAAAGGTTCTCAGTTCGATCCCAATCAGAGTCAATACATTTTGAGAAGGATCAGCTGATAATCACCGGCTGTTCATTTGTCATTGGGCTATTAATTAATGACACTTTCTAAGGAATAGTCGGCCTTAGTTTGTAACAATGACTACATTCGCTCATCTACACTCATCACACTCATTCGAAATCCATATTCGCCCATATCTTGACGATCGGCGTCTTAAGAATAAATAAAAAAAAAATAAAAAAAATAAAAAAAGTTTTGTGAAGCCAATAATAAGGTACAGGATTTAGGGTTCTTCCCTCTATCTTCTGTTAGGTATCCATCCAAAAATTAGGTCTGCATTATAAATGTACACTGCATTATAGGGTTCACCGCATGAAACTCTCTAATTCAGCTCAGACTGCCCAACATTCCCCTCTCCACATTGTAAAGTTGTCTTGCCTCGCCAAGTTGTCCTTCTGGTAATACTAATTATACTCGTTAATACGTCTGAGTCTAGTTGACAGATTTAAATATTAGTTAATGTAATGTCAGTTATGTGTATTGATGTTAATAGTTGCAATTTTAAGATATAAAATTATTTCTACGTCTTTAGTAAATTGTTTTGCTAATAAACAACAGAAAAAGTAGTCATTACTCAACTAAATAAGTTGTAAATAAACTGAATTTTCCTTTATATTAATTGTGATTGTAAGCAAGCCAATAATTATTTGCAAGCATGTATGTAAAAACATGATCCATGTACCTGTAACTTTTATATTTACTTATTTTAATTTAAAGTTTCATTAACAGGAAATACAAGTACAATAGTCTTACGCAATTGAGAAGTTGACGGCGACTTGGTAAAATCCAATCAGCTGCCATCAGACCATTTTCATGCAGCTAACTCTAGCATTTTATAAAAATTGTATACATGAAAAAATATGAAAACCGATAATTTTAATCGATAACCTTTTGGTTTCAGATCATTTGTTGCAAGATTCATCCAAAGGAAAATAAAGTATTCACAATATCTGAGAATAGTAGATCTATTATTACTTGGAATATTAATACTACGTAAGTCAATTTCTATATTTACCACAAATCTCTTCCAGCCAAATAACAATTACGTTAACTTTTCTATTAACTAAAGCAAAAATATAAAATAAGAAGCAGTAACTAAACAACAGCAGTTACTGATTGTTTATTTCCAGTAACTGTTGGTAGTGCAATACCCCTTATTTATTTCTTCACATTAGTTCCCTTCAAGAATGTAATATCAGTAATATGAATGTAATATGAAGTGATAGTGGGTGTCCATCCCCAATCAGTGAATAGACATATATTCTATTGAGGAACAAAATAAGTTAATAGAGGAAGTTGCCAATATCATTATCAAAAAAGTTCCATAACTTTACCATTACCATGTTTAAAATTAACGTGTGTCATTATATGTATAGAATATCTGCTTAAGAGTCTGAAGAAGCTGTCGGCTATGTTAGTTTTAATCCCATAAGTACAATGATTTTTGCGAACCCATTTTTTTTATTTATTGACCAAAAGTTGTGTATGAGGTGTCATTTTAAACGTTATCATATTGCGCATTGGATTTGCTTTTGACATTTTAAATACATATGCCTAGTTTTAAAAAATAGGTGTAAATAAAAACTTTAAACTCACAGTTTTAACCTTTGCCGAGCCAACGACGTCAGCTCACGTCATCATAGAAAATGCTTTAAGAGCCAACAACATAAGTAAACGCAAAAATCTATTTTGAATTTTATTTTGACTTTGAGCGTTTTAATCACCATTATACATGCTTGGTAACATAGTCCAGTGCATGAATGACCGTCTGGCTTGATGTAACGACGTATAAACAGTCACGTTTATAAACAGGGACAAAATGGCGGGCCGCCCATTGACTTGCACTATGCCCTCACGTTGAGTGGCTCACAGCCTGCACTCTGTAGTTTGGAACTGTGCGATACAGTAACTTTACTGCGTTTGGTCTATTACGTTTTTACATTTATATTTTACAATTTATATAATGTTACTGTATTTTATATTAAATACCTATGACAACTTATGGGATTTTGTAAATTACATCAGTTCATACCCTTTTCATTTTATTGTTATGTAAATTTTTATTTTTTCAATATCATACAGTTTATACATAATTTCTCATTGACATTTATATAATATAACTTTTGTGCATTTTATGCACGGTAACTGTTTACAACATATTATCACTTGTAAATAATGTACGCACACACTTTTTTACTCACACATTTTACACAGTTTTATTCTTTACATTTATTGAAGATTTTTTTACATTTAAATAATATAATTTACATAATTATGATAGTAGAGTTTACACAAACAACCGACGACAACTTGTTGGAGGTTGTAAAACTTGTTAGCTTTATACCTTTTATCATTTATCAGTATGTTCACTTTTATTTATGCAACGTTAAATATGTTGTATATTTTGTACATTTACTCATTATATATTTTACTTAAAATTTATCTTAGTGTTTTATTTCCCTCTACTTATTAAAGTTAAAAAATAAGTTAGCTTTAGGATTTTATATTCTTTTATTTATGACTATGAAGGACTTTTTGCAGTACCTAGCACAATATGTTTTGACTTGTAAAGGGTTAAATACTTTTTCTCTACAAAACTAGTAGGAATTCAAGTAACTGTCACTCTTTTGGGGACATAAGGAACAAATTTTTATTTTTTCTGAGTATTGGATTTAACATCACAACGACTCATTCTGCCTATTTACTCTTTTATAAACCTATTTAGGAAGAGATAAACATGTTTAAGTTTATTTGTTATAAATCTGTGATATAGATCCCAGCCAAAACTGATGGAAAGGTAATTCGATTGAAAAAACTACATATTAAGACAACTTAGGAGATAAACATGTGCAGCCCATACAGCTTACGTATTATTACCACATAAATTATTTGCTTTGGAACACTCTTCAAGAGTGTAGAAATAAGAAAACTATGTACAGTCGCAGAGTTAGGAGATGAAGAGTCAAAGTTATTTAGCACTATCTCATAGCTTCAGAATAAAATTAATTGGCAAAAAGAGTTGATTTCAATAATGTGTATAGATAGTTTTTCTGATACTAAAGCTAAAAAGTGACTTTCTAAATTGATGTTTTACTTCATACTTTTTCAAGCTTTTATTTTTTTTCATAATGTATTCTCTCCGGACCACTGTCTAATTATAAATATAAACCTCTAATATAACAACCTGTTATATTTCCGTATATATCAATATTATATAATGCAATGTTTCTATTACTGCACCCAGTTAAATTTATATTTAGCTTTAGCTCTTTTCATAAATATTTGTTGTATGTTTGAAATATGGTAAGCATTAAGCAGGTTTCAGAATATAAAGCTACAACGTGTATTTGTAAGCTGGCAGCTGTCTAAGTTTCTGTTTAATTGACAAACTGTTGTAATGTATGGTTTTGTACTTTTTGTTTTTTTTATTAATTTATTCGAATAATATTAAAAATACAAATTATAGTTTCTACCTAATTTTTCTTCTTTTTTATTCAAAGTACTAATAATTTAAAACAGTACTACCTAAGAATTATCTAAGAAGACAAGTCCACTATACTAGGCATCATATCGTTGTAAGCCTGGGTATTTCACCAGTGTTGCCAGTTCTACTCGTGTACAATTCAAAACACACACTTTATGATTTGCTATGTCACTATTCACCAAAGATACTGGGATTTGTATCTGAGAATTTGTTGTATACCAATGAATTACAGAATCATTCATCTTATTGAAATCATTTGCTGAAGCAAAAGTAACAACGAATGAAAGATTGGCCGATCATGCAGTTTAGCATTCATTGATAACCAAAGCAGATTTACGAAAAGCAAGGCAGTTGGCTAATGTAAAGTTTACATTCACCAATAATACCTGTCAATTTTCTTGGAAATTTCAATTTTATATAATTACTTGGAAATTATATAAAATTTAACTCTCACATCTTATAAATCTATTAAACTGTGGGTTCTATAAATAGCAATTTAATTTTGTAATTGGATTTCAGGTAAATGGGTCGACTAAACTCGTAACGATGAAACAAAAATTGTTCTTTATAGGATTTTTCAAGTTTACTGAGTAAGATATTTTAAACACTATGGTTATTTTTTGTTTGAAAGTTTTTTACAGTGAATCTAACTTATTTGGTATTTAAGTTGCTTTCAAACACCTAGTTTACTTACTATTCATAACTAATTATTGCCTGAAGTTATTGTATATTTATGTATACAGGGTGTCCAAAAGTTGCAAAACAATTGAATATTAAAAAAAAAAATTTTTTAAGATAGAGCCAAAGCAATTGGTACAATCTCCAAAAAATTTTATCATTATGAACAATGCAATGATAACAAATAACTTTCATACAATACATAGGTACATCAGTAGACTATACGTAAAATGTGTGTTACTGTCTATTCATTACATCCTCATGTGCTAAGTTTTGTTTAGTTCAAACATTCAATATTCACCCACCTCTGTTGGTAACGTATAGACCTGTTGAAGATTACTTCAGGAGTGGAGGTCAGGGTCTCGATCCATTCCTGAGCCTATTAAAAGGAGGCAAAGGAGGCTCCCAAGAGCAAGACTTGCGGGAGTTTTTCTTCTTGGGTCAATTTATACATCGAGGGGAGAAGCCCACTGTCCATCACTCACTGGGTAAAAATCTCGATCTCTGTGAGCTTATAAATGTTTTTCAAGCTCTTGGATTTTTTCCAACAAAATATCAGGTAAAAATCGTACATTTAATTTGTTATAGTTTAATTAGTCACACGAAATATGTTTGAAATGTAACAGTAACTTAGAAGCATAAGTTTTGAATTTATCCTTGATTAACAAAGAGTGTAATGAATTATAGGGGTACTTGGTGCAAATTATAAAAAAGTACTGAAAATAAGAGCAGTGTGAAACTTCATTTTATTCCAAAAGTTTGACATAATATGAGTGTATAGTACATATTTAGTGAGGCGAAGTGTACAGGGTGTCTTTTTTAAATGAGCTATCATTGTGATCTTAGAAACCATAAGTCTGACAAAAAACTTTAAATAGGGAACCTTACCTTCTTTTTAGAGTAGATTAAAAATACATATTTCAAATTTTTTTAAACGGCCGCCATTTTCCAATATGGCTGTCAACTTTGGTTTTTATTATTGAACACCCTATATTTTATGACTGTTTTAGATAAAATAGTAATTTTAAGACTTTTATTCTTGGTAGTTTTTTTTATGTTTTGCTTAATAACGTAGATATGAGAGCACAAAATGTTCAGATTCCTTATGGCGCTTACCATTGAGATAACAACTTTTTTTATATGTATTAAAATAATAAACTAATCTGCAAATATTACAACATACATTTGGAAAATTCATGCTTATCTATTCTTTTTTCACGATTTAACGAATTGTTTATTAAATTATAACGCATAAATTGAAACAAATGTGTTACTATTTTGTCACAGATAAATTAATGTTGGCAGCACTGTTACCATTATCAGCTGTTTAAGTCAACTTCCAACACGGATCGTCAGTGGTATTAGAAGTTGTCTTCCTTTCTAAGGATCCCACTAGGATAACGAGTACATGGATCATGCCAATTTAGATATCAGTTATAAGGAATATGAACATTTTGAGCTTTCATATCTACGCTATTAAGTAAAATATCGAAAAACTACCAAGAATAAAAAAGTCTTAAAATTAAAATTGTTATCTAAATCAGTCATAAAATATAGGGTGTTCAATAATGAAAACCAAAGTTGACCGCAATATTGGAAATTGGTGGCCATTTTTCAAAATTTTAAATATGTATTTTTAATCCACTCTAAAAATAAGGTAAGGTTCCCTTATTTAAAGTTTTTTGTCAGACTTATGGTTTCCAATATAACAATGGTGAACCATTAAAAAAAGACACCCTGTATAATATAAGATAAGCAAAGTTAATTTTTTAAGCCTATGGTTTACTGCAAAAAGTGTACATCTTGACAAACCAAAGACCATTTTAAGAAGGAGGAGATGACAGCTCTAACCCACTGTCACTCTCCCTCACAGAGTAATACAGTATAACACAGTTTAGGTTAATAATTATACTATAACTAGTTTTTACAACAGTATGTATATGTACAACAGTATATATACAACAGTGTGAATGTAGGATCGGTGTTGGTGGTAGATGTTCGTGATAGGACCCTGGAGAATGGTATGTGTGTGATAATTAGGGTTGGCGAGTGTGCTGTACAATTAGTATTTATTTTATTTACTTATTTATACATTGGTCAGGACGTTAGTAAATTTACAATAAGTCGTACTAGAATAATGAACTAAAACTAAGCATATATACAATATAATACAAAAAAAATGTTATAAGAAAAACAAATTTAAAACAAACAAAATAAATCAACTGTTTTACTCCAGTTTATTCATAACAAATCTGTACAAGCAGATTTGAATAGCCTTACAATTCATAAATATTACACTAAAACTAGACTAATCTACCTTCATAGCTGACAATATTAACTAGGTTTCTAAAAACTTATCAATCGAATACAGGGGATTTTCCAGCAAATATATATTCAATTCCTTTTTGAACTAATCATAATCATTTAATGTTATAAGATGAAACAAACACTCCAGTATTTGTTTAATTATTAACTGAAGTGTGCATTTCATTTTATAACATTAAATTATATATCCAGTAAGAAACAGCTTGAAGAATGATCAGTATCAGTTAAACTCTTTACTTGATCAGGGTTTTTTTTTTATTTTTCACCATGGAAATTGGACTTTTAAAAAAACTAGTTTGTGTGCATCAACTCAAATCTTGTATTATAATAATGGGCTATGTTATCTTCTCTATTTACCTTAGTCTACTACTAAGGACATTTAATTTCATGTACTTTTCAGCCTATGCTCTCATTTAAGTTTTTCTTCTGGCTCCCTGCTGTCCATCACTCTGATATGACAGAAAAGTGGTAATTATTTTAAAAAGTAGATTTATAAGTGCACTAACGATTCACCAAGTTTAATTGTTTTATCTGTATTTATTAAGAAATTATTAAGCCGGAGCGGGACTTTATAAACACCCAGTATGATGGCTGAGATGAACCGTATGAACAATAAAAATATGTTATGAAAATGAACATGATTCAATAATTAAATAATTTTGTTTTGTGTTTTAGACAGATAAGATCTTATATGAAATAACTGGTTCAGATAATGAGCACATGGATTATGCCAATTTAGATATCAGTTATAATGACTTTGTGCGACTGTTTGTAAACCACCGACCAAATATTGATTTGACACTTAAGGAATTTCACCAAGCTCTGCGAATCTTTCATGAGAATATATATGCCCCTCATTCAAGCTACGATGGCCAACGAGTCTTTGAATCTTCAATTTTTGTTGAGAAGCTTATGACAACAGGTAATAGACAATGGCTGTATGTAATCAATCTTCTTTGAGTGTTGAGGTTAGTGTAGAATTTACCATTTTTTCTGCACAATGGAACATTTTTAGTGTAGAATCAATACTATAAAATTGTATCACGAATGGATTTATTTGTTCTTATAACAATTACATAGAAGTAAAATGTTATTAAAAGTTTCATGCAACGAAAGTGTAAAACGTACGTATATTATGATGATCAATTTTGGTAAACATGTTGACCATTCTCATATCAAAGGGATTCGCAGGAAATTTTTTGGGATAGTTGATATATAGCAGTATCATTTGACGAGTCTTTGGGTATCTTATATTATAAAATGATAATACCACTCAATAGATCGTCAGAAATAAAATACTTTAGCTTCCAAATCCTTGAATAAAGTTTTCAATCTGAAATCTTCAGAAATTCTTGTTAAATTTTACTTTTTTCTCTAATAAACAAGATGGTGGCCTTTAAAGATTGAGACTGGAAACAAGATATGTACAACTTGTAGTGTTGGGAAATTACATAAAAACGGTTGATAACATTTCAATCTGATGATCGTTCTACAGCTACGAATTAGTTGTTCTATAACTTTGTGTTTTCATCTATTTCATACAGTTGCAGAGCCTATAACAATTTAGAGGACCCATACATGTACAAATCACCATGGTACACGTTTGTATTGGTGGGAGTGTCATCAGCAAGGTACATGTATGAGTGGGGAGAATGACCTAAAATCCCAATTTAATTCCCACTTTTACTAATGAGGTGATCACCTCCAATTTAATAAACAGTTTCAATGCTGCCGTCCCTTTAAGTCAGTCTGACAATACAATTGTACAATTTAAAATTCATCATAATTATTATATCGTTTAGAAGTGCTTTCAAACCTAATTCACATTGTCTCTTGAACTAACCTGGCAATAATACCAATGCACCTCTGCCATAATGGTGATTAAACCTTGCTTATTCTTCAACAGACTGTTCCTGCTTTCTACAGTTACCTTCCAATCTATATCGTCTTCATCAATGTACTTATCTAAACTACTCCAGCCTTAGTTCATTTTAATAAACTAAGGCTGTTTATTTATGACCTCTATGTAAATTTTACTTCCTAACCTTCTTTTAATTTTTTAGCCGGACCTCTAGTAATATTAACTCCTCTACTACTTGGCACCAACTGATCGACTCCAGTCAAGAGACAACTGTAACCAACCAACTCTTAGCCTATTACCTCAGCATTCTCCACCCCCCCCCCCCCAGCATTTTCATTTCGTTTATCGATTAACTGATGGCACAGAGAGTTGGCAAATGAAAGGCACAGGAGTGTCCCCTAATTGAATTATATTATGGATGGAGTGATGAATGTCTGGTGTAAATTGAGCAATAGGCCTTTTAGCAGTGCAGAACTAATTTGGTAGGCACTCTTAGGAGGACAATTCTGGAAAATCTGCCATTTAAACAGTGGAAATTAAACCTTATGTTTGGGTCAAGATAGTTGACCTTAGTATATTGTATTTCAGACCTGATGGATTCTCCTCTCAGCAATTATGGCAAAATGAATATTTTTAAAGTATAATTTTATAAAAATGTTTTTGTTTACCTACTTTGATATTTTTATCAATTAAGTTGCGTAAAAATTGTATTGTTGTTTAACAGGAGAGAAAATGTCTGTACAAGAATTGCATATAGCGATGAACCATTTAATGGCAAGTAAACACGAGGAGATAAAAAATGACATGAATATAAAAACCATTATGTACTCAATACAGGTAAAATTTATATAGTTGTTTGTAAATAAATATTTCGATAAGGGAATAAACTTCATTACCATCACAGCTTTATAGGTTTTCAATAAATGTTCATAACATGCCTTCATTATATTTCATTGTTTATGTCTTGTTAACTGAGCAACAATTTATGCTCATTTACAGTGATAGAAAATTAATATTATAAATATTGTAATATAGTTTATCTTTAAATATCTAAGTAACAAAATGAAATCTATTCAAATTATGGTGAACTTTTCTCTATAAATAAACTTTTATGATGTTGACTTTAATTAATGAGTAGAGCATTTAAAATTAATATGAATACAAACACCTAGTTCGTCAATTTTTTAAATGTTTTATGGATATTTCAATCAGTAAAAACAAAAAAGTGATAATAAATCTACCATAATCAAATCAAATACATTTCATTAAAGATAACTTTGGTAAATATCAGTACTTATCAAGCCAAATAATAAAATTATCAATTTTAGAAAACCATAAAAATATAGTGTCAAAAGCATTCACTGTGTAATTAATCCAGCACTGCACCGCTGATGTCTTTATGTGCATAATTGATGGAAAAGACAAATACTGTCTATCGCCTTTCAGGATAGCTCAGGAATTATAGCTTGTGTTCTTTTCTGCCCTACAATAATCCAAGTTGACCTGACAACTGTATTCTTTCCATTAAGTGCCAAATTTTTTTTGAAATTTGGAAAAAAGATTTTAATAAAGGAATTTTCTGGTGCAAAGACACAAAGAGCAGGTAATGATTGATTGAGTGTCTGAGATGAACTAATTGTTTGCAACCATCCAGTGATGGCAGTAATGGTAACATTGAATGCCTATGAAAATTAAAATTTCTAATATAGAAATTCAGAATAACTTTACTCTCAAGCGCTGTAAAAGGTGGATAATGTGCTACATTCAAGAGAGGAAGTTACTATCAAACATTCAGAAATTGTAAGTCCACAATAAGGTAAAAGTTGTATGTAAGAAATCATAGCCGAGGAAAATAAGCTTTTGTCAAACATATTTAACGAATAAAGATTAGAGAGATAAACACATAGCGTAAGCTATAATATTACCTACTGTCTAATATCCTAGATAAATTACTTGTAACATGATAAAGTGTGCTTCCTGAAAGCCAATGAAACTGAAACTAGTCATTTAAAGAAAATTACGTTTTTTGTGCAGCTGACAAAATAGATCAAGACAGAGTTTTCAAAAGATGTCAGGTATCTAAGTATCCTAAAAGGAAAATCCTCTTTGGAGAAGTTGGAAAAACGACCTTTAAGTTTCCTTTTAAGGGTGTGCTTTAGCAACGGGTTATCAAATTATTGTTGAATGACACTTGAGATAGAGCTGAAATTAATATGATTTTCTTTTAGAAAAAAAATCGTCAGTATGAACAGTATTGACTAGCTGAAATTTAAAGAGTGGCGTATTCATTGTGGATCTGCTAATGGAAATACTAAAATACTGAAAAAATATATTGATAAAAGAACTTGTTAACAGGTGATGAGATTTTGCCTTCATTCTGTTATTAATCCTCTGAAGAAAAGTCAGTCCAATGAATTGTATTTAGGATAGTGAACTTTGAGGCCACTCGATGTTAAACACTTGATCATTGGCAATAATACAAATTCAAGTCATGATATTTAGGAAATAATACTATATAAATGTTTTAGGTGATGGTTTAGCTTACAATGTAATAAAAGCATTTTTAAACATATTTAACAGGGATTGTAGGGAGGATGGTAAATTAAGGCTAGGGCCACACTTGGCATATTTATAGTTACGACAGAAACGTCGCTTCAGATACTCCGGACTTGGCCACACTTTGCGACTGAGTCGCAGCGCATTTCAGATTGTGTCTTCTTTAAGTTATGAGCCCTTGCAATTAGTTCCTTTTTGAAGAAAAGGAAAAGAAGATTTTGTACTAATCCTATGAACTCAACTAATGAATTGTTGACAGAAGGCTAGTTTCACAATTTACAAAATTTTAAAGAAATGACCAAGATAAGTTATTTTTGGATGAGGATGAATTACTGGCTATTGAAATGATTACATTTGTAAACAGGATATTGAATTTTGCCTGTGTATATCAGCCAAAAAGTGTTTAGCAATGACTTTAAGGTGAGATTATTTCACTATTAAAAATGTTGTTATTAATGCACAACCATAAATTAAGTTCTTATTTTCAAGAACATATTATTTTACCAAAGTAATCGTAATAGTTTCTAGTGTGTATTTGATAAAAGTATCAATACGTTTGTCAACATATTAGGTAATACATAAAGTGCAAAATCTATTCCCATTAGAAGCCGCCCTGTCTCATCATTGGGATTCTGTGAAATTATTAATTTAAACTTTTTAAAATTATTTTGTAATTTTCCAAACTGGATAACCTCCTTATTGTAGTTCCCGATGCCCCGTAGTGTCAGCTGTCTCCAAGTTAATTCGTGGTTTTATTATTTTCTTGTTATATCTTTATTTATATGTTAAGTGTTTATTCCATTTTAGTTTTCTTGTTTGTTAGACTATTCTGCAGTTGTTTTAGATGTTTATATTTATTCATGCCTAATTGTTATTTGTAATTTAATTTATTTATGGTTATATATTTCCATATTTTATATTTTAGTTTGGTTAGGTCTAAATTATTTATTACTTATTTTGTCAATGGGCGACAGCCTGTTTCGGTCCGTATAATTGTATATTCTTTTTGTTGTTCAGTTTTATTTTTTTATTTGTTTTTCCTTTTAAAATAAACAATAATTTGGCTTTAAATTGTTTCTGTTGTCTTTGTCCTCCTGAGTTCGGTGCCTCCGCACCCACCTCGGTAGGACATTTTATTTTGTGAGAGAGGGTTGCAAATGGTTCATACAGGTATTTTTCTGTTTACATATTAATAATTTTAAGAGGTGATAAAAGTAGTTAACTCTCATTTGTTAGCTGTTTCCAGTTTCCTTAAATAATAAGTGCAACCTCTATCATCAATTTACTTTATACTTCTCTATTACTGTAATCTTTTAAGGTACAATCCCATAGTGGAGTACGAGGTCTAACCTCGTTAATAAAATGCTCTGTATCATACATGATAAACACTTTTGATAATACAAAACAAAATCACAAAACTCAGATACTGCAACGAAATGTAAAGCCACTTTATAGCAATGCAACTAGCTGTATAGCCTGGAAGAGTAGAAGCGGGGTGTGGTAGGAGACTGCATATGCTGCGACAAGAACGTCAAATGTGGCCGGATCCATAAGGTAACATTTTTAATGTTGCGCTCAAAATATGTTACATGCGATGTTTGAGTTGTTGTCGCTTAAGCAAAACGCCATATGTAGCCAGGTCCCATTTGATAACATATAAAATTAAGAAATTTCTGGTCGTGGCGTTCCTGTTGCAACTACAAATACGCCGATTGTGACCGTACCCTAATAAAGTGGAGGGAAATTAAATAAATAAACTTACTGTTTAAATCCTTTAAGGAAATTATTCGTAGCCTGTGCAATCTTTGCAAATGTAGAGAAAACTGAGAATACTCAAGAGCACTTACTGGGAACAAGAAATATGTAAAGGAAACTCGTGTAGAGAGTTCAGAGCATCAGTATTAATTTTTGACCAAGCAAATCACAAAACATCACACTAATGCAATGGGGCTATAATGTGTAATGCCTGAAGGAGACTCTGCAGATTATAGTCAGCATTAGTTTCCCCATCATAACCCTATTTCTAATACCAGAGGAGATTGATTTTCTGCTCTTGCTCATGTTCACCTTGAAAATTTACTAGGGATATATAACAAACTAAAGATTTGCTTGAGCCATTAGGTTCTTTCAAGTGTTAAAACTGTTCTTCAGGTAATGGTAATGACCAGGAGTGTTTATAGAGGGTTTGGGAGCAAAGACCTTAATTGCTGACGACGTAATCCTGTCGTCAAGCTAAATACGTGAAAGGTGCTTAGAAACTTTGAAGGCGACGGTGTCATCTTAAATCAAAATGCCTTATATAAATATAGCCATGTAATAAATAGTGTATGTTATTTGCGTGTAAAGTTTATCTGAGTTTTCATATAACAAAGATTGGTTTTTGAGAACAAGAGAGGTTTTGTAAGGATTTGGTATACAATTAAGATTCTAACTAAATGAAATTACTTAAATATCATGAAACAATGATGTTAAGACTCGTGTTAATGTATGAGACCAGTATACAGGCTAATGACATGATGAATGGAAACGAACGCGTGGTGTTTTTTTTTTCACTATGCACTTGTAGGACAAAAGGAGGACCAGAGTGGAAGAAGGCGAATGAATGACTGGTCGAGTGAGTGAGAGACCGGCAGAACTGACAGAACGTATGGAGCTGCCAGGATTCTGTTTATCCTTGCTCAGGATGGGAGGAGGGAAGAGGAGCATTCTTCAGATTTATTGTTTAACATTTGCTAATGGTAGAGAGATAGATTGGAAAATCTATCTTATATATTTTTAGGGTTGAGAATGTTGTGAGTTATTGATGGACTATTTCCATTCTTCTGAGTAAAGAATTGTTAATGGCATTTTAATATTACTTAAATCAAAGCTCTGATTGTTCAAGGCAAGACAGTTTTTTTTTTATTGTTGGGTTTCAAATATATGGCAATGTAATTACCAAGAGTTTTAAGATTGGCACTGTTGGAATTAAGCTATTAAATATTTGAGAAGACACGTCATAGTGATATTCTTAATATTATATTGTTATTGATAATAATTATTTTCTACTAAATCCTAAAACTTCACCTATAGGTTTTACTGACCAATAGGGACAAAATATTCATATGTACTCTTATCAGATTTTTAACTGACTTATCTCTAAATATAGTGAAAGATACAATATGTCCACCATTTGCACTGATGCAAACATGAATCCTTTTCTTCAATTCTCTGACAAAGACCGAAACATTTATTTAGGAACAAATAAAATCAAACAAAGAGATGAGACAACATTTTTAGGATTAGTTTTGGACCAAACCTTATCATGGGATAGACATGTTGAAAATATTTGCACTAAAATAAATTCAGGCCTCTATGCATTAAAAAGAATGTACAGCCTTTGCAGTCAGCAAACATTGAAACTGATTTACTTTTCGTACATTCATTCACACATTTCGTATGGCATCTCCTTATATGGAAACACATCCAATAAAAATCTCAACAAAATTCTAGTTTTACAAAAAAAATCAATAAGAATAACTATTGGATTAAAACCTCTTGACTCAGTCAAATCTCACTTTAAAACATTAAATATATTAACCGAGTATGGACTCTACATTTTAAACTCTATAATGTACATAAAAGAACATGGCAAGGAGCACTCTTCTCATGGACACAATACCAGGGGTAAGGGTCTCATCACACAACGGCACAATCTAGAATTTTATAAAAAAATGACAAGCTACTCTGGTCAAAAATTTCTGCAAATGCTTCCTTGTAAATTAAAAAACATTGAATCAAATAAAGTATTTTAAGAAAGAATTAAAAAAGTACTTAATCAATATCACTCCATATACGACTGATGAGGTACTTGAGACAGCTAAGTAATAGTATAATTGTGGATAGTAATAATGTTGTAATTTTGAAAAACATAACATTGTTATACAGTATTACAAAATTGTAGACCTTTAGAAGAACATATTCTAGTTCTAAGGTTTTTAAGGTTTAATAGTTTAATAATATAGTTTAATAAGGTTTAATAGTTTTTAAGGTAACATTTATATTATCATAATATCATATGACACTATTCTTAGTATACTATGCAAACTTTGAATAAAGAATATTTGAATTGAATTGGGAAAAAAAGCCCTGGCTGTTGGACTATTAATAAATTGCCCTTTCTGAAGAACAGTCGAACTCAGATAGTAACCAGACTACACTCATATAACCCTTCATATTCGCCTTAAAATACCAACAACGTTGTGTCGGCGTCTCATATATAAGAATAAGAAAAATACCATGTTTTGGTCAGTGGCTCTCACTATTCGGTGTCTCCATTCATCTACTATATATACTAAGTTGTGGTCTGAGTGAGGTCTGGGGGCCGTGGAGGCAAAGAAACCATTCCCTTTTCCTGCCTACAATTTGAAGTTGTTTTTATATATATATATATATATATATATATATATATATATATATATATATATACTCAAGGCTGCTGTGCAAGTGTGGGGTACACCACCTGCTTGGAAAATAATGTGCTCGTACAAATAAAGTGGCAGGAATTCAAGCAGCAACTTCATGGAGGAACTGAGGGTATTGATCAGCATTCAAAGACATAGGAAGATCAAGATGTAGACTTTTAACCTGGTTCCTAATCGAACCAAGCCACACACTTATTTTAAACATAGTCTGAGTGCTCTATTCTCAAATAAGGTGTAGATTTTCGATGCATGATGATGCTTGTTATGGAAGTTGAAAACTCCATCTTGCTTGAATAAACCCTCATCTATCCACAAAATTGTCTTTAGGAAAGCACCAAGATCATGCTATTAATACACTAATAAAACTGAATTCTCTAAGAGCCATACTATATGGACTGAAAAAAAGCGACAGAATATCTGCATCCATATAGTCTGTCAAGATGACAACTGCCGTCGAACCCTCGCCGATTTCACGCATAGCCCCTGTCCAGTTTTGAATGTGTTTGTCGGTGTGGCATTGACAGCTTATAGTTTGCACCATGTACTAACGTGTTCCATTAGGATCGAAAATCGGTTGCGTTTTTTTAGCCCATATAGTATGGACCTAAGAAGGATCCTTGGTGCAAGGGTCTGAGGGCTGTTGAAATGCTACGGATGTAATCCTCCATTATCACAAATGTCTGACTCACTAAAATTTCAATAACAATAACTTGAAGTTGGTTTAAGGATCTCTTTTGACCATATGCAATTATACTTTTTCCTCACCAATATTCTGAATAACATTGCCAATTAAGTTTCCATTAGTAGCAAAACTTCCTTTTTCTACTAGGTACTGATGGGCCTTGGAAAAGTTTCATCACTGAGAAGTTTTTGTTAGGAAAACAATAACTACAGCCGTGACAGCTTTTAGCAGTATTACTAAAACAAAAACTGTACATAAAGTGTATATCCTTGGTTGGTAAAATGTTTCATCCTAAAATGTTAAGTATTCTACATGATATAAAAATACAAATTTTATCACACAAATATCAATTGATTACATTTGCAACACCTGATGCATCCAACAATACCCTTCAATTCTGTATTAGACTAGCCCTGATATAACTGCTGCTTGTAATTCATTGCAGGCTATTACTTTTTTTTACCAAGCTTCAAGATATAAGCATGGTGTTAATTTGTTAAATCCAAATAAATAGTAAACCAACACTTGACATTATTCAACCAATGAATTAAGTCTTAAAATTACAAGAAAAATATTAAGAATCTAGTGTTTCAATTAGATTTCCCTTCATAGAACTTTAGATTTATTACAAATTTAATGTTTTGTTTAATGGTTTTAAATATAATTTGGTAGTATAAGTGGCTCATTTCTTGCTTAATCGGTGTGGCCAAATCAAATTAATTTAAACAAATTAAAACTTGTACCATTGAGTGTATATATGAGTGCATAATTTCCTTAGATTTCAATTTTCCTTCAGAAACATATGATTTTCAATCAAAGATTGAACTTTTAGAATTTAATTTTTATGCTTATTTTAGATTCTATTCTGAGTTATATTTTAAATTAAAAACATTAAGTTTGAAGTCATTATAATGTACAATTTTTAGCAGTAAATTTAGTTTTAAAGAATACCACAAGTATTCGAATCTGAAAAAACGAAAAGAAGCTAAAGGCCAGCTGTGCTAAATCACATGACATGAGCTGGGCCTATGACTTACTACTAAATTAACCATAAATCAAACTGCATCCACCCTCTTAGAACGCACCGGCACCTACCTTACTGGGGTTTGGTCACAACAAGTTCAACATTATATTACACAAGCGGTAATTTTTATAGTTTGCGTCCGATTCCAACATTGCTTTTTTAACATTATATAATTTTAATAATAATAATTTTGTAAATCGTAAATGTTTTATTGAATGAACTCATTTGTTCAGCATTTTAATGATTCCAGCTTCCAAAGTAAAAACATATCTAACTTTTCAGTTATGAAATTTATGTTTTTGGCAACAAAACAGTATATAATATAATATCAATATAATACTATTAAAATAATTTTGAGACTCTGACTTTGTTTTAAATTAAGGCAGGTATCAGGAAATAGTGAGAGTTTACAAGCATCCAATACTTTTTTAATTTGTCTGTTTTGATATTTAGGGGTGGTGACTTGAGCCCCTTCATCCCTCTGTCTTTATATCCATCCATCCAATCACCACGATGCTTAGTGTAAGATTTGTAGCATTGAATAATTTTCCTTATGACTGGATAAAAACTACAAAAATTGTATAGATTTTTTTATGTATGTTAAATTATATTGTTTTAGTTTCAAATGTGTAATTATCTTTACAGGAATTTACCTTTGACAGATTTATACAGGAAATGCTTGGATTCCAATATCAACCTACATCTTCAATTCTCTTTCAGTGAGGTAACTACATGTGGAACAACATTTCTTGACTTATTTCTGCAAACAATGACTACTAATTTCTGCAAACTATTATAAATAAAAAAATGTTGTAATATAAATGTTTTCTTAAATATCTCTAAAGTATAGTATCTTAAATTATATACAGGGTGATTCATGACGTTCTCCCCCCACTTCTATAGCATATTCTACTACTAAAAACAATGAAAAAATGTCATATAAACATAGGTCCAAAAACGCTTCGTTAGCGAGTTACAGCCATCGAAAAATTTCGTCATGGTTCATGGGCAAAAAATGAAATAATATTGTACATAACTTATGGAAAGGTATATTAGGATTGAAATTCCATGATTTCATATGTATTTTCACATGGAAAAGCTAATAAAATAGGTTTGAGAACTGTACCTTAAGTAGTTTTTTAGTAATCCGGGTTAAAATTGGGATATTAGGACAAAAAAATTCAGTTTTTCTCAGTTTAGTATACAGAAACGTTGTTAAATTGGTTACAAAGGCACACAACTTTCGTACATTATTTGTTTAGAATTTAATTCTGAGTAGATTGATATAAGTTGTGTAAAAAATACTACAGAAATAAGAACAGAAACTCAAATTTATTAAATTAAATACATTATTAATGCAAAAGAAATTACTATACAAATTAAACAAAATCGTTGCTTTGGTCCAACAAATGCAATATTATTATAATTGTTATTAAGAATAAAACTAAGAGTAAATAATAAATGATAAATCCAAAAAAATAAACAATAAACATTGTCCAGCATTATTTTACAACCAATAACAACGTAATATTGTACGCAAAACCTTTTTCTAATTTGTTTAATTTTTTTCCTAAGTTGGTAACGCATGAACAACAGCTGATCAACAATTATTTCCTGATCCGGTTTGTACATAACCTGTTCATTACAGTATAACAGTACTGAAGTAGTGTTTTGCAAGTTACAAAAGCTATTTGTGTGAAGTGCATTGCAATAATAATTGTTTTCTGCGAGTTGTCTATTGGTTGTTTTGTCAGTGAAATAATGCCTTACGTATTTACATCGGAAGAATATGCTGATATGGTTTTTATTTTGGGTTATTGTAATGGTAATGCTAAAGCTGCTAGAGATGTATATGAACTACGTTACCCTAATAGGAGGATTCCAGATTCCAAAACAATACGTGAAACTTTCCTCACTCTTCGGGATACAGGATCACTACCAAGTATTCGTACTAGTTATGAACGTGCTTTCCAACATGATGATAATAACATTATTAACGCTGTTCTCCGAAGTCCAGGTGTAAGTACACGGCGTCTCTCTAGGCGAATAGGAGTTTCACAGTCAACTGTGTGGAGATCACTCAAGCGACATCAATTTCATCCATTTCATAAACAAAAGGTTCAACATCTACAGCCGGGGGGATGGCCCACTTCGCTTGGAGTTTTGCTACTTTTTAAATACTAATCAACAACTGTACAAGCGTATTCTCTTTACTGATGAAGCACAGTTCACTAGGGATGGGGTCAACAACTTGCACAATGAGCACTCATGGGCTCAAGAAAATCCTCATGAGGTAATTGAACAGAACTTTCAACACCGATTTAGTGTCAATGTCTGGTGTGGTCTTATACACAATTGGCTGATTGGACCATTCATACTACCTGCACGACTAAATGCTGAGTTTTATTTGCACTTCCTTCAAGATGAGTTGCCACAGCTGCTTGAGGATATTCCTTTGCATCTCAGACGAAATTTGTTCTTCCAGCATGATGGAGCACCTCCCCACTTTTCTCGGGCCGTTATTACTCACTTGAATGATCAATTTCCTGGACGATGGATTGGCCGTGGAGGGCCTTACCCTTGGCCACCAAGATCACCAGATCTATCTCCATTGGATTATTGTATCTGGGGATGGATGAAAGGTCTAGTCTACAAGACAAGAGTTAATTCGCGAGAAGAATTAACTGCCCGTATTACGGATTCTGCTACACAGCTAAAGGAACACCCAAGAAAATTGAGAAATTCAACAAAAGCAGTACACAAACGTGCTTTAAAATGCATCGAAAATGGAGGCCTCACTTTTGAACATGTACTGTAATAAAAAACATGTCTAAAGTTGGGAAAATCAATTTGTTGTTCTTTTAAGGTAATTTATGTATTTAATTTAATAAATTTGAGTTTCTGTTCTTATTTCTGTAGTATTTTTTACACAACTTATATCAATCTACTCAGAATTAAATTCTAAACAAATAATGTACGAAAGTTGTGTGCCTTTGTAACCAATTTAACAACGTTTCTGTATACTAAACTGAGAAAAACTGAATTTTTTGTCCTAATATCCCAATTTTAACCCGGATTACTAAAAAACTACTTAAGGTACAGTTCTCAAACCTATTTTATTAGCTTTTCCATGTGAAAATACATATGAAATCATGGAATTTCAATCCTAATATACCTTTCCATAAGTTATGTACAATATTATTTCATTTTTTGCCCATGAACCATGACGAAATCTTTTGATGGCTGTAACTCGCTAACGAAGCGTTTTTGGACCTATGTTTATATGACATTTTTTCATTGTTTTTAGTAGTAGAATATGCTATAGAAGTGGGGGGAGAACGTCATGAATCACCCTGTATACATACAGTAAACTTCCTCCAATCTGTAACAGTGTAATCTAGTGAGAATTCTCCTAAAATGTAGCTTAACTTGAAGGCCAGTTAAAAAAAAGGAAGTAGAAATTCTTCATCTGCAAAACACAATTACTGAGTCTTTAAAAAAGAATAGTTATTCCTCTGTACAGTCACATATCGCCAAAACTCCTTATCAAAACGGGTTCTCAAACTAATCACAACAAAAAAGAAAAGAAGATTACTACTGTAATATTAACTTAGAAATGTATGATAAGATAAAATGTTTGGAAGATGTGATTTAAAAAAAATTATTAATTTTAAGGGAAGAAAAGTGCAAAAATATTTAAAAAGAAACAAAAGGTGAGATTAATAAATTAAACATAGAAACAATTTTGTTACAGTACTTTCTGGAGCCAATGATATAATTATATATATATATATATATATATATATATATATATATATATATATGAAATGGCAAAATTAACAGCCTCTTTAATGACCTAAAACCTTCAATTTAATCTCTGAAGCCCTGTAAAATCATAATCGGCAGTTTCCCATTCAAATATGACTTGGCTCTACATCACCCAATTAATGAAGATATAATGAGAGCCATTACACATACATGAGCTTGCCCACTCCATTCTTGCTGTAACTTTTTTAGATCTGACAGGTTTACCAGGTAATTGTTATGACGCTTTAAGAATACATCTGAATTCTCTCGGTAAACAGTTTATAAGCTCTAAAATCTCTCAATACATGACTACTCAAATACGAAATTATAGTTTTATCCATCAATAGTTTAAATTTCTATCAATTTTCTATTTATACATCAGACCAAATCTAAATTTAATGTGTTTTCTTTTTATTTAGTGTTATAACAGGTTCTAATACTAATTTTAAATGTGTGTGTTTTTCTTAGAAATGTATTAATAAATGTTGTTTGCTAACTTCGCACATATATTTTATGCTGTCCTTTTTTGCTTCAATTTCTTTATAAGAAACAAATGCCCTCTTTAAAATTTGCACCTAGTCACACTGCATCTACCCCACTTGAGATGGTCTTGCTAGCTTGTCAATATGTTTACTGACCTCCATAATGCGCTTGAGAAAATGCATGATTTCATAGAACTTTAATACAAAAATAACAAGAGATGGACACCAAATTTTAAGTATGAAAACTGTACAGAATCTTATTGTTGATATACCTGAGACCTAAGAACAAAAATTAAGCCTGCTCAAAAATGGAAAATTACAGTATAATTACTCCACGAAATTAGGTAATTTTATAAATAACTTTTACGTGAAAACTAATATACAGATTAGACAGAACCCGGCTACTCATGTTGATCAAGGGTGGTTAGCAAGTTGATCATAGGCTACCCAAGTTGATGACGGCAGTCATTTCATGTTTTCTAAGGTTTATGTTGCTACTGCAGTAAAACATAAACATCAACTAAACTATTTAAGGAGATAGGCATTTTCATGCCCATCATTTTTACCTTTTTATGGGCTTTACTACTAAAAATATTAAGTTTTAAAGCTTTTTTGTTTAAAGTGAGATATAATGAAGTGGTATATAAAGTTCAGACTTCCAAAGAGAGCAATAATAACTATTTTAAAACCTATACCTACCTTCAGACTCTTGTCTTGATCATTTTGAGGAGTTAAATAATTTATCTATACCAAGTTTTTACATGTTTGAAACTATAGTTAAGGAATTGAATCATGTAAAGGCATATCAGCATTCGTGTTATACTAGAAACTTTAACCCTTCTATGTTGCATAACTTAAAGCCCAATAGCGAGGGAAACTAAGGGACCTACAGCTTTATGTGGAATCTGAACCATGTAGTATTGGTCTCATTTTCTGCTGACAAACCTGATACTCAGTACTTTCGCTACACAACATCTGAAACTTGATTACCACTCAACATGGATACCCAGATTTCTCTAGTAGTGTCAATGTCGTTGGCTACCTACCATTGGGCGGACACTGTTTTGGTTTTAAGAGAACTGATTATATAGTCTATCACCTACAAACTCTGTCCCCAAGTAGCTGAGTTACAGCACTGCGGCACTAGTACTGACCATTTTTAATTTGATTAATTGCTGTCTTAACATCACTTTCAGAAACTGGAGTAAACCTGAAATTACTACCAGCAGCAGATCTTCTATTGCTGTTTTGTAAGAATATATTTACAAGATCTCTTTCTACTTGTTCCCATTTTAACAAAGTACTCATTTATTTATTTTGAAGCTGCGAGTACTAACATGGTTTTCCTTTTTTTGCTGTAGGCATGCCCAGAAATTCTTACTGTCTTTTTTCATGCCAAGAGTAAAATAATCTCTTTTACTTTGCCAAGTAAGGAAATTCACATAATTTCTAATAGTTTTCCCAATCTTTGGTGCTCCTGGATTTCCAATACTTATTTTTAAGGTTTCAGCCTGTCAAAAAGACTGAGTATATTGGCTTCAAGCTGCTCTCTAAAGATTTGAACAAATTCAACTGCTTGTATTCACACTTGGTCTTCTCTGACTTACCTGATAAATGTACTTGACAGAGAATGTTTTTAGATACCTTACTGTGATTATATAGTAGAATATCTTGCCTTACTATGATAACTATTGGAAATAATATATTTGTAGAAACATTCATTTGAGATACTAAGATATCCTACTAATATTCAATTTGACTATTATGTCTATGGGATTGGTACCTATTGGATAGTCATCAGAAATAGGAATGTATTAATTGCAAGTAGTAATAAGAAATTAATTGTTTCCTGTTTATTAACTTAAACTTCACTTTAATTCTTATATGAATTTTGGATTGTAAAAATTAAAAAAAATATCATATAAAACCAATATTTTACCCTTGAATGTTAAAATGACAAAGCTTAATCTGAAATGCACAATCACAACATATAACTTTAAATAGATTAAAAATCAAATAAAACCTGTATCTTTCTTGAAATTTACTTTGTACACAATAAAGTTCCATTAATAAGAAATAATTGGGACCGAACTGACTTTAAATTACCGAATTTTGATATTAACTCCTTTTAAAAAATCATACATATATATTAAGTAATTTAAACAATTTTTAAACATAACAAGAACCTACAATAATAGGCAACATAAAATAAAACGTATAATAAAAAAACCAGTTCAGCTGATACGTATGTAGTTTA
>JAQJVL010006607.1:0-28066 GCA_035578905.1 Stictocephala bisonia | reverse complement strand
GCGCATTCTGAGACCCCGTAAAACGTCAATGTTTAGGCGTGATGCGTCTCCGTCGGATAGACAGAGGTCTAGCACTTTCTTGGCGAAATGATTGGACATCGTGCTTTCGACAGCCCACCGAAAAACCAACTTTGGCAAATAACCCGCCGCACGGTTATCGGTATTCAGGCGCTCAAGCGTGGTAAGGAAGGCGGATACTACTCTCTGCAGTTCCGCTGAAATTAAACTTTCCGCGTTAATTTGTTGAGGTAAAGATGAGGGAGGAATGAATTTCTCAGGTAATGCGCGCATATATTTATAAAGGGAGTCACTTCGAACGGAGATCACCAGAGGTTCATTAAAAGAACCGTTTAATCCCCCTCCCTGGTTATTCTGAATCATCATCTCTTGAACACGTCTGTCGCTTAAGCGGAACCCACATTCACCATATGACACGATCCGGCATACTGAACATAGTCGGTAGTATGGCTGTTGAACCATCTCATAATGGGATTGCCACACTTACCGTTCTCGTTGGACAGTTCAGTCAATGCCGTCTTAATGTTTTGTATAATTGGTGGTATCTCTGTCAATCCCATATTGACATAATCAAGCGGGGTACACATAGGAGGTACCCCTGCCATTTGAGGCATTCGATTGATTCCTTCATACAATGGGTCATCAATACCAACATAGTCATTAACTCCAGTATTGCACCAACCCGAACCAGTGGCTAGATTGGTTTGGAGGCGCGAAAAAGTGCTCCTCTGCTCAACTCTTCGCCTTGTCACATTCAGAGGGTGAGCTGGGTTGACAGCATCTGGGTATCCACAACTTACGAGCCATGTTCCTATTACCCTATCTGTGGCGAGGACGGTATCTATGGTGACATTTCTTGAGAATGGAGATGCACTAAACAGGCATTTAGCACACAGAGCAGACACGGCTAGTAAGTCTAGGGGCTCAGCAGAATCATACTCCACTTTATTTGATTCTGTCCAGGTAAAATCTGTGTTTTGACAATTGATTCCTTGCGGATAAGGACTCAGTCGCTAGTCTCATTAGGACGGAAGTGTTGGTAATTGAGGCTTGAAGCGCGGCTATTGTGCTGGTTATATTAACCGCCCTGGTAGACAGTTGCGGCCCGGTAAATCGGAGTGTGTAGGGTATATTAAGTCTGTTAGCGTTAGGCAAGGCGTTGAGCCATAAACAAACGAATCTAGGGTGCGGGACTTTATGCCACTTAACGTTGTTTTTTCCATAAATCGGTCTTAGACCGTATGCTAGGAATTGATCTTTCTTTCGGATGAAGCCCAGTTCCTAACCTCTTGGGCTTCTGGGTCATTGTCTAATATCCAGTTCTGTGTCTGAGCAAGTATATCGGCTAATACTGGATTCATCGCTCGAGCGATTGAATCGTAATGTGGGCCATCAGGTATGATCTGGAACACGCCAGCATTGTTGTAAATTATATTTCTTGCTCTTATATTTTTATAGCTCCTTGGGTCTTTATCAAACCCAATATAAGCGGGATCAATTATTCCTACCCCGTTAACGTAATCATCATTACTTATGTTATAAATGGAATACAACTCCTTAACTCCGCCTTCTACTATATGTCTATATGCTTTTAGAAATGATTCGTAGTCAGACCAGCCTGCTTTGCTGGATCTGACACGCCCCTGCTGGAGGCACCATTCGCCACTTTGATCCTCGATTAACTTAATTTCAGGATCGATTTTATTAAGTAACCTTGGCATCTCGCACGTTGCCTTGTCTATATTAACAAGTTCTGTTAACGTACTCAGTTCAAGTGTCTGAGAACCCGCTATCACAATTTTTAAATTCTCTAATATGGAATCGATTATCATCTGAAAAGATCCGGACTTACCGTCCGTTTCCTCTTCTTCATCAATCTTAGGATCTTCATTAGGTATTTTGTCTTGTTTATTTTGTTTCCTGGATACTCCTGGTTCTTCTATATTCGGAGGTATTTGAACATCCTTCGAATTATTTTCATTAGAACCAGTTATATTGTCGGTCTCTCCCGGTTCAATCTTTTTCTTATGATCATCATCATCTTTAGTACGATCTGGTTTTGAATCGACTGTGATATGTTCAGTGGTATGTTTACTGTCTTTATCTCTTTCTTCATCCTCCTTCTCTCTCTGATTCTTTTTTGGCTTTGGAGCCATTGGTGAGAACTTGTTCTATAGAATTGAGACAGGAGACCTCAATGGAGCGGTCAACGTATTCAATCAATGCAGTTTGAGTATATCCTTTAACATAGTAGTGGAAAGTGCCGGAGCTGGGACAATCACGGGAAGTGAGATAAGAAGATTGCGATAGGATTAGGGTGTGACGTCATTTGTGTGCGTCAGCATGACGTCATATGATGACGTCAGCATGACGTCATATGATGACGTCAGCACGAGCCTTTTACTCTAAGCTTCTTATCCTACCCCACTTCCGGTGATGACTTAAGCTCTGACACTTTAGTATTACACTTTAGTAGTCACAGATTTCAAGGTCACGAGGAGTGTTTTTTAAAATTGCACAGAACAATTATCTATTTCCAGAAATTGTTCTGTGCAAGAAGTTTTTTCTTTCTTTTTTTATTTTTTTAATTTTTTCCAACTTTATTTACATATTAATATTTTACAAATAAATATGTTACAAAAGTAAATCTTAAAACTAAACCGCAGTGTTGACTACTCTCGTTCAGTTTACCTCTGTTTCTTCAGTTAACGGAGCTGTGAGATCTACTACTGGATGTTCCATCTCCGGTAATATGATGTCATCCTTCCCAAGCAGCATATCAAGCAGTCTGTTGTAAGTGTCCCGTTCACTAGGTTTCCAAAACAAGCTTTTAAAAAGTCTTATAAATCTTTATCAGAAAGCTTGATTTCGGGGATGGAATTCTCCAAATTTGTTTGACAAATATACATTCAGTAAAATGTACTCCAAAACTTTTTTCAACTGTCTCTGTAAATTTCTTTTTAAAATTTAATTCCTCCACTTTTTCCGCAATTTGACTCATTTCCGAAAGTTTCTCCTCATCACTGGAACACCATACTGGTCTTAACAATCTAAGGTGAAACATAATTATTCTCAAGTCGGTGTTCATTGTAATGGTGTTCTCTGCGCGAGTCTTCAAATCAGAGTGACTAGTTGTAGGTGTACAACTCCTATATATACCCTCAATTAGGTACAACTCCTATATATACCCTCAAAATTGAAACCAGATCCATGTCAGTCACTTTTGAATTTAGAATTGGGTATATCCGATCACAGGGCACTGTTTATAAGTCTTTCAGATGATCAATCCACAAAAACTAAAAATGTTACACATAGCAAGAAGCGCATTTTCTCCAATAAAAATGTTACAAACTTTTGTAATGAATTAAGGGACATGAAATGGGATATTTCATTTGGAAACTCCTTTCAAGATAACTGTATGACCTTCTTTAGGAGCTTCCAAAATATTTTTGAAAGCACGTTCCCTCTAAAATTTGTAATTAAAAAGTTAAATAAGGGTAAAAAAAAGTCGGGTTACAGAAGGAATAAAAATTTCAAGTGCAAAAAAAAGAGAACTTAGTCAGTTAGCTAAACATTCAAAAAATAAGGATTTTATTAACTATGTTAAAAAATATAAAATTGTTTTCAGAGCAGTCTGTAAAAAGTCAAAACTAATGAGTAATTCAAATTTTATAAGCAACGCTGAAAATAAGACCAAAGCTGCTTGGAAAGTTGTAAAATCAGAATTGGGGTGTGATAAAGAAGGTTAATTTTGATTTTCCAGACCTATTCGTGGGTGATAGACCAATAGGCAATGGATTGGAAATAGCTGAAATTTTTAACAACAAATTTACTGAAATCTCCAAAGAACTAGGGACTTCCCCAATTCATGGTGAAGCTTTAAAGTTACTAAAGAAGACAACATATCTTGATAGATCTATTACGTTTAATTTTGAAAATGTTACAGCTACTGAAATAATAAATATAATAAAATCCCTTAAAAATAAGAAAACTTCTGGATGGGATGAAATTCCTCTTGATTTAATTAAGATTGTTTCAGATTCCATAGCTAAACCTCTTAGTGTAATTGTTAGCCAATCATTCTGTAATGCCACTTTTCCAAATAACCTCAAATATGCAGAACTCATGCCTCTTTTTAAAAAGGGGGAAAAACAAAACCCCGATAATTATAGGCCAGTCTCTGTTCTACCATCTATTTCAAAAGTATTTGAAAAAGCTGCATTTCTTCAAATATCAAAGTTCCTGGAGTCAAATAAAATTTTGGTTAGTGAACAGTTTGGTTTTAGGAGAGGGCATAATACCATTGGTGCAATTTCAAAATTTTGTAATGAAGTTTGTCGGGCTTTGGACAAATCACAGAGCACAATGGGGGTGTTCTGTGATTTGTCCAAGGCTTTTGATTGTGTTAATCATAAAATTCTTCTTGAGAAATTATCTGTTTATAATTTTTCAGGAAAAGTAGTGGGTTGGGTGAAATCCTACCTACAAAACAGATATCAGAGGACGATAATATTTAAGAATACTAAAAAAATCAAATCAACATGGAGGAAAATTCAAATAGGGGTACCTCAAGGATCCATTTTGGGCCCTCTTTTATTTTTAATTTTTATAAATGATTTGCCAAAAAATGTTTCTCATGAATTAATCCTATACGCAGATGACACAACTGCAATTATAAAAGCAAATTGTGTTAAAGAATTGGAAGCTAATTTAAATCGGGCTCTTAAGGATCTAACTGCTTGGTTTGGGGTAAATGGGTTAAAGTTAAATCAAGCCAAAACACAATTAGTAAAATTCTGTACTGCTCAAAGTCAGAATAATTTTAACTCGGTTATTGATTTTCAGGGACAACTCTTGTCAGTATCAAAAAATACAAATTTTTTGGGTCTCATTCTAGATGAAAACATTAAATGGAATAAATGTATAGAAAATGTATCAAATAAATTGATATCAGCTTGTTTTCAGATGAAAATCTTAAGAAATGTTGTTGATTTAAAAACAAGAATAATGATATATTATGCCTATTTTTATCCAGTACTACTTTATGGAATTGAACTATGGGGTGCGTCATCTGATTCTGAAATAATTTTTAAAATACAAAAAAGGTTTTTACGAATAATGACAATATCTTCTTGGAAATCCTCTTGTAAGCCAAAATTTAAGGATCTCAGAATGTTAACGGTTCCCAATATTTATATTTTAAAAATTTTATTAATGGTTCAGTCAAATTTTAATCAGATACAAAATGAGCAAATTGAACACAGATATAATACCCGACATAAAACTATTCTCCAATACCCCATACACCATTTGACGTTAGTGGAGAAAACACCTTTTTATATGGGGATAAGGCTTTTTAATAAATTACCCTTAAAAATTAGAAATTGTGTAAGGGATGGTTCATTTAAGAGGACTCTTACAGAATTTTTATTGGAGAAAAATTATTATAGCATTCAAGAGTATGTTAATGATATTAATTTGTAAACCAGATGACATAGTGATAGTTTACATCCTCATCTATAGATTATTGCATTTGTATAGCTTAGATTTATTATTTATTTATTTTTAGTTGTGACTGTAATATTTTTTAATATTACTATTATTATTATTATTATTGACAATGTTACCTGTTTCATTAGCTTTGCTAAGTTTTGTAAACGTGTTGTAACAATAAAGAATTTGAATTTGAATAGGTGTGTGGTGGGGGAGGAAATAAATTCTTTTTCCTACTCCCTCCCAAATCTTGGTCCCTTTCGTCTTTTTTTTTCAGCTACCATTTCTATATTTAGAATGTCTTCCATGTTCAAGTAGTTGGTGTTCGTAACACCCAATTCAGCAGAGCGTCTGGAAGAACGATGAATGTAATCAAATACAGCTGAAGACAATCGTTTGAACTGTTCGCCATGACGATTTACATACCATTCCAAGTATTTCTTTAAGGTTCTTAAGTTTACTGCTTCTCCGTCATAAGTCGGGTCTTGTACATTGCTAAGCTTTTTATCAAAAAACATCCAGTTGTTCAATAATAACTGGGCACTATTTTTTATTTAGTGTGATCAATTAGTTATTTAAAAAGTAGATGATTAAATTCCAATCATACTTGACATCACCATATATGTGTTGATGCCATACATTTCACTAGGTACAACACCAACCGGTTCCAGAATGGGGTGTACATTGCTCCTTCACTAAAACACCAGCCAGTTCCAGGCTAGGGTGTACATTGCTTCTTCACAACTACATCAGCCAATCCCATGCTGGAGTGTACATTGCTTCTTCACAACACCAGAGTGTTAATTGCTCAAGTAGACCAGCCGTCACAAGCTGGAGTATACATCGCTTCTTCACAACACGAGTCAGTTCCTGGCCAGAGTGTTCATTGCTCTTTCTCAAGTAGACCAGCCAGTCACAAGCTGGGGTACACGTTGCTCCTTCCCAACTACACCTGCCAGTTATTGGCTCAAGTGCTCTTATTCAAATAGACCAGCAAGTAACAACCTGGGGTATACGTTGCTCTTTCCCATTTATACCTGCCAGTCATTACCTCAAGTGCTCTTTCTCAAATAGACCAGCAAGTCACAAACTGGGGTATACGATGCTCCTTCCCCACTACACCCGGAAGGTTTTGGTTTAAGTGCTCTCTATAATTGACCAGCAAGTCACACACTGGGGTATACGTTGCTCCTTCCCAACTACACCCGCCAGTTTTTGGCTCAAGTGTTCTTTCTCAATTAGACCAGCCGGTCACAAGCTAGGGTAAACGTTGTTCCTTCCCAACTACACCCGCCAGTTTTCAGCTCAAGTGCTCTTTCTCAAGTAGACCAGCCGTCTTAAGCTGGAGTATACATTGCTTCTTCCCAAAACGAGTCAGTTGCTGGCCAGTGTTCTTTGCTCTTTCTCAAGTAGACTTGCCGGTCACAAGCTGTGGTATACTTTGCTCCTTCCCAACTACACCCGCCAGTTTTTGGCTCAAGTGCTCTTTCTCAATTAGACCAGCCGGTCACAAGCTAGGGTTAACGTTGTTTCTTCCCACCTTAACCCGCCAGTTTTTTGCTCAAGTGCTCTTTCTCAAGTAGACCAGCCGTCTTAAGCTGGAGTATACATTGCTTCTTCCCAAAACGAGTCAGTTGCTGGCCAGTGTTCTTTGCTCTTTCTGAAATAGACTTGCCGGTCACAAGCTGTGGTATACGTTCATCCTTCCCAACTACACCCACCAGTTTTTGGCTCAAGTGTATGCTCTTTCTCAATTACACCAGCCAGTCACAGCTGAGTTATATATTGCTCCTTCCCAACTACACCTGTCAGTCATAGGCTTAAGGGTACATTGCACTTTCTCAATTAGTCCAAATAGTCACAAGCTGGAGTATGTATTGCTCCTTCCCGTCTACACCTGCAAGTCATAGGCTTAAGTGTACGGTGCACTTTCTCAATTACACCATCAAGTCACAAGGTGGGGTATATATTGCTCCTTCCTAACTACCCGCCAGTCATAGGCTTAAGTGTACGTTGCTCTTTCTCAATTAGACCAGCAAGACACAAGCTGTGGTATTTATTGCTCCTTCCCAACTACACCTCCAAGTCATAGGCTCAAGTGCTCTTTCTAATTAGAACATTTGGTCATAAGCTGGTGTGTACAATGCTCGTTCCTTATTATACCAGCTAGACTCAGGTCAGCACGTATGTTGCATCTTTTCCAGTCCTAAATATCCACTAAATTCCTAAACAACAGACCTAGTTTCTTACTCATTCAGTGCTATACTGTTATTTTTGTTTTTACCATGTGTGACTGCATATATAGACGAAAAACTTACCCTAATGACTGAAATTTAATTTTTTTGTATTTGCATCTTAAGTTTCTTCAGGTCTCAATCTCTAATTTATTGACTATTACAACTCATATTAATGTGGACCAATATTAAATAATATAAGAAGCTAATCTATGTAATTGAACATATAAACAGTTATTTTAGTAAGTTGTTCAATCATAACTGGGCATTATTTTTTATTTAGTGTGATTAAATAGTTATCTAAAAGCTAGATGATTAAATTCCAATCATACTTGACATCACCATATATGTGTTGATGCCATACATTTCACTAGGTACAATACCAACTGGTTCCAAGTTGGGTTGTACATTGCTCCTTCACTAAAACACCAGCCAGTTCCAGGCTATGGTGTACATTGCTTCTTCACAACACCAGAGTGTTAATTGCTTAAGTAGACCAGCCGTCACAAGCTGGAGTATACATTGCTTCTTCACAACACGAGTCAGTTCCTGGCCAAGTGTTCATTGCTCTTTCTCAAGTAGACCAGCCAGTCACAAGCTGGGGTACACGTTGCTCCTTCCCAACTACACCTGCCAGCTATTGGCTCAAGTGCTCTTTCTCAATTAGACCAGCTGGTCACAAGCTAGGATATACGTTGCTCTTTCCCAACTACACCCTCCAGTTTTAGACTCAAATGCTCTTTCTCAATTAGACCAGCAAGTCACAAGCTGGGGTATACGTTGATCTTTCCCATATACACCTGCCAGTTTTTGGCTCAAATGCTCTTTCTCAATTAGATTATCAAGTCACAAGCTGGGGTATACGTTGATCTTTCCCATATACACCTGCCAGTTTTTGGCTCTAATGCTCTTTCTCAATTAGATCAGCAAGTCACAAGCTGGGGTATACGTTGATCTTTCCCATCCACACCTGCCAGTCATTGGCTCTAATGCTCTTTGTCTTGTCTTTCTACAACATCGCTATAATCGGATCTTTTGGGCAAAGGAAGGTTGAAATCTGTCAAATCTTTGCCATTTCTCTTCAAATGAAATTGAATTGAAAGCAAACATCGATCAACTGCTTCATCTTGACTGTATCCATTTCTTATGTAATCTTCAATCAAATTGTTTTTAAATTTCTCAAACAAATCATTCATTTGCATAATCTGATCATCTTGCGCAATACAACACATTAATGAAAATATTCTGCGCAATCTCTTTGCAAATCTTACTCTGGCCAATTCTTCTAGACAATTTGAAAAACCTTCATTAATATCAATAACGCCTAACGCTTTACACGCTTCATAGTAAGTAGCATACTCAAAGCCATTAACCGTGCGTACATCATTGAAATATGTTACACCTGGAATATGCCTAAGCAAAATTCGCAAATGAAACAATTCGACTTGGTCAGGCGTCACTTCAACTAAACGACCAATCAGTTTTGACACTTGTTTCCTTAATTTCCATTCACATCTTTTCGCATCTCACGTATAAAACTCTGGCATATCTATGTATCGCAAATCATGTGCATTTTCCCTATTTAATTTGAACCAAGCCAATAATTTTGTATCTTTGTCAGCTTGTTGTAATAAATCTTCATCATCTAAGTTCTCATAAAAAATAACATATTGTTCATTTTCTAAGTGAATAGGTTATGTCACAGGAATGTGATCTTGCGTTAATAGGAAATCTTAATAGACGATATGCAGCCTCAGATGAACTAACATAAAAATGGCATTCAATGACCTTATCAATTTCATCCCGATTGACAACTTCTGTACCTTCATCACATGACTGAACAGTAATACAATCAACTCCTTTATGTGCATACAGGGTGTTTCGGGATAAGTGTAAACAACTTAACCAGGAGATTCCTTACATCGAAACAACAAAAAAATATAATATTAACATGGGTAAGTGTAGTTATTGCACTTTTGGGCCTCTAGATTGAAAATTTGTAAAGATAGTTTGTTATAATGTTCACAGTTAGATAGATTATGAAATTTCAAAGAGATATCATTGATGTTTTGTACTGTAATGTTAAGTGTCGCTGAGAAAAAAATAGTTCAAAAATAAAATTTTTCCAAAAATTCAAGGCCTCAAAAATGATTTTTGTTTTTGATTGGCTATTATATCATAACCGTTTGAGTATTTGGGCTGCAACTTTCCCAAAAGCTGTAGAATTTTATGGAGAACAAAATAATAACAATTTATGTATGCGTTAAAAAATAATATTTATGTAAAAACCCAAAATATTGTAAGATAACAAAATTTAGAAAGGAACACATCAATTATCCAGCCAGTCAATCAAATCCATAAAACTAAAGGAAATCTTTCAGCTGAAATTTTTTTTATAAAATCTTCAAAAAATTTTAAAATTTACAAGATCCTAAATCCTTCAACATTCCACCACAGGACCCCACTGAGGCAATGTTTAAAAAAACGGCCTTTTCCTACACAGGATGGCTACAAAAAAAAAAAAAAAAAAAAAAAAACAACAATAACAAAAAAAATAAACATTGTCAACTAACAGTTTGAAAACAAAAAATACCAAAATGTTATTATACTTTTTTTTTAAACAAATACTGTAATTTTCTTAAGACATAAACTAATTTAGTACTTATCGGACGAATACACGAGAATTGGGTTTATTTTAATTTAACCTCATTCAATACTTATATCATCGTTCCGTCTTGTATGTTGTTGTTTTCATTGGTGAGTTCAACTCACTGAGTTGGCAGCACTGTTTCCGTAAGCCACATCTTTTTAATTTCATTGTTGAGAAATAATGTGGTTTCCTGTCCATTAAAATACGTTTCCTCTCAGTAAGTGCTGGTGGTTTTAACTCCAAAGTGGAAATGTATTCAAACAGTGAGTATACTGATATGCATTTTGTCTATGGGTATTGCAATGGGAATGCAAAGGCAGCTTCGGCTGAGTACAGGAGAAGATATCCAAACAGAAATATTCCAAACCCGAGAGTTTTTACCGACCTGCACAACCGACTTAAAGAGACAGGATCGGTTAGTAGGAGAAAGCGAGAGGGATTCGATCAAGTTGATGTGCATACTGAAGAAAATATTATTGAAGCAGTGCAGCAAAGTCCAGGTACGAGTGTTAGGAGACTATCAAACCAACATTTAGTGTCTTCAACAAAGGTTTGGAGAGTTCTGAAGAAGGAAAAAATGCACCCCTATCACTTTCAAAAAGTGCAAGTCCTTCACCCTGGGGACAACGATGCTAGGCTGGCATTTTGCATTTGCGTAGTGGCTAACCGGAGGTTAGTTAAGTGCATTTTGTTTACTGATGAAGCCCAGTTCTCGAGAAATGGAATAAATAACTTAAGAAACCTACACAACTGGGCTACAGAAAATCCCCATAAATTAATAGAAAATCATTTCCAACAAAGGTTTTCTGTAAATTTGTGGTGTGGCCTTGTTAATGATAAGCTGATTGGACCTTTTATCATCGAGGGGAATCTAAACAGAGCCACTTATCATGCATTCTTGCTCAATGAGTTACAAAGACTCCTAGAGGAAGTCCCTCTTGGAACCATAGTAAATCTCTGGTTTCAACACGACGGTGCACCGCCTCACTCTTCAAGAGAAGTTGTAGAACTACTGCGTCAGAAATTTGGGCAAAGGGTAATAGCTAACAACGGTCCAGTACATTGGCCCGCAAGGTCTCCTGACCTTACACCCATGGACTATTTTTTATGGGGATGGATGAAATCTGAAATCACAAGTCTACACAACAAAGCCTAGAACAAGAGAAGAATTATTGCAAAGGATAATGAATGTAGCTGAGTCCATCAAGAACAACCTAGCAGTCGTCCGAGCGGCAACAAACTCATTGATTTCACGAGCAAGATTGTGCAGGCAGAAAGATGGTGGTCACTTTGAAAATTTCTTGTAAGGTGCACCCATGGTACCCTCGTTGTTTTGTAAATAACAGTATTATTTCACTCTAGATCTTTAATTTTTATGCGTATTTTCACAAAACATTGTGATTTGTAATTTGAAAATGATTTAAATTTTTGTTTAATAAATCTTTAAGTAAAATTTAATACTACCTTATTTTTACATTATAATTAGTGGCCTCTCTTCCACATTTATAAAAAAAGAAGATGAATTTTCTTTATCTTGAGATCAGCTTTATTATTTTATTATCTTTACAAATTTTCAATCTAGAGGTCCAAAAGTGCAATAACTACACTTAAAATTGAAAAAAATCAATTTTTGGCTGTAACTTGAGAACGACTGGTTTACGGACCCATGTTCATATAAGATTTTTTTCTGGTTTCGATGTAAGGAATCTCCTGGTTAAGTTGTTTACACTTATCCCGAAACACCCTGTATTTGTAAAGATATTTCATGCTGGCAATACTAGTACAAATCTCAAAATTTATATGACACTGATATTTTTTAGCAGCATACCTATTGTACGGGACTATTCGCCTGTTGTCCACAATCTGACCATCAACCTCTATGGTTTGACCGTCTCTTCTTCTACGGTATATGGCTCGTGCATTTTTAGGTATAACAGTTTCAACTGAAAATTGTTTAGGGAATTCTTTTGAGCATTTACCATCTCGCATGCAAGGTGCGAGTATACATGGTGCAGTATTTCAAAGTGCTCTAAGTTCTAAAAACTTCGCCGAACAAACTTGTCACTCATGTAACGTTATATCCTCGGGCAGTACCTTTCATAATATAGTGCCTTGGGTAGGCCCAGTTTCATTGTATAAGAGATATTTACTTGAAAAATTAGAGCGAATAACGGTCAGTCGCCAAATCACCTATTTCAAAGTGCTCTAAGTTCTAAAAACTTCGCCGAACAAACTTGTCACTCTTGTTACGTTATACCCTCGGGTAGTACCTTTCATAATATAGTGCACTGGGTAGGCCAAGTTAAATTGTATAAGAGATATTTACTTGTAAACTTCCGCGAGCCAACTTTTCAATCATGGCACGTTGTACCCTGGGGCAGTACCTTTCATAATATAGTGCACTGGGTAGGCCAAGTTTAAATTTATAAGAGATATTTACTTGTAAACTTAGCGTGCATAATGGTTAGTCACCAAACTTGTGGCTAGTACTGATAAACTGGGAAACCTTTATATCTAACGTGGCCTATTTCAATGAAAAACCCTCCTCTCCTTGTTCCTGAGCTAACAAAGAACTGAAATTTTCAGGTGTGACAAGTAAAGTAACAGCTGTTCAAATGTAGAAAGTAATTTCTACAGTTTTAAATTCTGTTGGAATATAAACATAGGTGTTTGTAATATTGTGTAGGTTTTGTAATGTTAAACCAAGGAAGGTTGTAAGTATGTTTTTTTTCTTCCAACATTAGGGCTCCACCTCACTGGACTAGAAGGTTTAAATAATAATGTATTGCAGTTGTTTTATGTGTTTAATTGAACTTACAAAATAAAACATTAAATATAAAATTACTAAATTACATCTTAATCTAAAGGTGCCGGTGGTGGTGGTGGTGGCGGCAGTGACTGCATGAGTGTTTCTGGTGGTTGAGGTGGCCGAGGCATTGGATTGGAGGAGTTAGGGGATGGAGTTGTACTCCTTGTCGGGGATGGTGTTCGATACCTAAGCGGGGGTGGTGTCGGGTTTCTTCCCCTTCCTCTTCTTCCTCTGGGGAACCGTCCTCTACCACGGCCCCTCGCCTGGCTTCTCCCCCTTTGCCTCCTGTAACCACTTCCCTCTCTGATGAGGTTGTTACATTTATTTAAATTATTTATTATAATTGATAATACTTTATTTTAATTAATTTTGAGACTATGTTTTCAGGGTTTAAATGTGGATAATTCGGTGAGGCTGTATAATACAAAAATCAAAATTTACTTTATAACATTAATTTTTATTTGACATAATCTTTTAAATTCATCTTCTTAATTTGTTTTCAATAGTCAACAATAAAATTTTAACTCTACTTGATTATTGTCATAAATGTGATTGATAACAATATTATTTAATTATTTATTCCAAACTAGACTTATCTGGTGACACATGAAGTTCTCCTAGAGCACTACTCGCACCAATTCAACTTTTGAATTTAAATTACTTAAAAAACTTTATTACTGCATTGCTTTATAATATGACATTGCAACTTAAAAGATTTATCGAAAGTTCCCGAACAAATGAGTTTCCGAAGACATCGGAGTGTTGATGTCTTGTAGGTCTGTCTTACAGTGTGTGTGTGTGCAGAGTGAGTGAGGGCGAGGGCCCTTGGTTTCAGTCGACCGCATGGTAATCCCCTTCCTTTATTACGTGAACCAATAGCGTCCCTCCTTTTTTTTAGTGTTAACCAACATGTCGTCTGCTAAATCGTTTCCCATGCGTTTTGGTTCGCTTGGGTCCCGGGGTGGGGGCTATTTGGCGCGAGTTGTCGTGTCGATTTCCGTACGAATACTCTTTTCCGTCTCGTTGATGTTCGGTTTATTTTCGAATGCAACCGGGAATGTTGTTTTGTCAACTGGTGCCACTCAGACCCGTGGACATCTGTTCACTGCGATATTTTCTTGGAATAATCAAGCCCATGTCTGAGTTGGTGATAAAGAAAGGAATGTGTTTGTTCGGGACAGATATTTCTGTTTCCTTTCCTATCTGACTTACAACAATTCTCTAATATAATTTGTACATTCGTTATTTATTCCAATTAAATATATCCTTTTCTTTAACCCTTAAATGCATGATTTCTCAAAATGTCCCTAAACAATTTCCTAAGTTAATTTGATCATAAAATATCACTAGAAAAATGTTTTAAAAATTTTTTTTATGTACTTACCAAAAAAAATTGTGAAAACTGGTATGATGCATATATATGCATCATTATGTTGTCATAATTCAAATTGCAGTGTTAATAGTTTATATTTAAATGTCTTTCAAATTGGATTTTAATGTTTATAAACCTAAACTTCCACAAAGTAAATGTCCAGAAATTTAAAAAATTTTAAATTAAAAACTAAATATAATTAGTTTTATGGCATATATTATAATATATACATATATACAATGTCTGTACTTATATGAACAGTCTTCTAATTGCAATGGAAGGATTTGAAACAATTTCTATCTTTATTTAAACAAAAAGATAGCCCACACTTTTCACACTTGATATAAGTAAATCCTTTACAATTAGGCAGTTTGCATCGCAGCCTGTCTTCAGTCCACAAAGGCCAGTGGCTCATGTTGTCCTGCCTAACGTCCTGAGGGGGTGCTTTTAATGCTGGGCCTTTCTTCCTTTTGGTTTCAAGTTCATTTTCAACTGATGAGCTGGATGGTCTTCCTCTTTTGGGTGTAGTTTTGTTCCCCAGTGTGCATAACGTAACTGCTAAGTCTTCCCTGAATTTGGTTTGTGTCATGGTATTCCCATGAACACGGCGATAGAGTAGCCATGCATTTACCACTGTCAAATCTACAAGGTGGTAAAAAATACGAAAATACCATTTTTTTGATTTCATGGATATTTTATGTTGCGCTAGTAGGCTGTCTAAAAGGTCGACACCTCCCATGAATTTCACATATTCTTCAATAATCTTAGGCCTAGGTATGTCAACTTTTGCTTTTAGTTTTCTATCAAAACGCTTGCATTGTCCAATAGGGTTTGAACCCACAAACGTTGATGCAATTGTAACTAGTTTATTATCTAGCCACTGAACAACTGAAACATCCACTCCATTTACCGAAGCAACATTTTCAAATGATGTACCTCGAGGTTTTTTCTTAGTTTGTTTCTCTTCCGGAAACTTAAGACCAGGAAAACGATTTTTTCTCACTGTTCCAAGAGAATGAATTTGTTTGTTTTCCAAATAAATAAGGTAATGTGGTGTACCAGTTATCAAAATATATTTTATAGTGAAGGTCAGGTGGTACTAAGTCTGATGACCACATTAGCACAAGCACCTAAATTGGGCTCATCAGGTAACTTTACTGGTTCTACTCCAGAAAAAATTTCAAAGTTGTAGGCAAAACCAGAAACACCACTTAGGACAAAGATTTTGAATCCCCATTTGTGTGGCTTCATTGGGTTGTATTGTTTCATGAAATGCCTAATCTTTGTGGCACAAATTTGCTCATCGATTGATAACTCAGGTTCTAGAGGTATTGAGTTAAACTTTTTTTGTAAGTGAGTTATCACTGGGTGAATACGATACAGCCTATCATGTTCAGGATCATCACATGGTTTCATTTTTGATAGATCATTAAAATGGAGAAATCCCCGAATTTCTTCAAATTTGTTTACACCCATACATTCAGTGATAATTCTGTTCCCAATGTTGGGTGACCAATATGAACGAATATTGTTCAATTTCACCACTGACGTCATGATTAATATGCCAAGGTATTTCCGAAGAATACTAGGCTTTAGTTCGTAAGGTTTACTAGGATCTTTTATGACCGAATATGCTAACGTTTCCTCACATACATTTTGGACAAAATCGTCATCGATAAAATAATTAAAAAATTGGTAAGGAGTTTGAAGATAGAGGGGCATAGTTTCATTTCCCAAAAAAGATAAGTCTTTTTGATTATCCAAATTCTTTACTAACCACAATGGTTTGAGAGGTGCGGGTTTGTCTGTGGTTGTTGTTGTTGTTGTTTGTTTAGCTTTTTCAGATGAAGATGAGGACTGACTTTGACATAGGTTAGAACTAGGCCTATCATCCACTCGTAAGGTAGGCTTGATTATGCCTAAAGCTTGTGTAACCTTTATGTTACTTATCAAGTTACATTAATTCAAAATATTTATTTAATTTAATAAAATTTGATTTAAATTAAATTATTGGGTGTCTTTAATTGATCACCAATTTGGTTAAAAATCTGTAGTGTGCTACCTTGAGGAGGTTATTGCATCACATTGATTTATTTTTTATTTTTAAAGATAAAAGTAACAAAACTTGATTTAATTTGATTTGATTTTGAGCATGATAATTCTTAAATATCTTCAGGGTCGTATAAGTAATTTGGTGAAGCTGTATGAGACAATGAATCAAGACAGTTACTCTTTTATAAAATTATTTTTTATTACATATTTTCAAAATTTCATGACTACTTTTCTTATCAACAATTTTGATTATTACAAGAAGTTTGTTACTTAATTGAAAATGTTTTACAGATTGTATCTTAAAGAATAATGTTCTTAGTTAAAACTTATCTGAGCACAATGAAGTTCTTGTAGTCGTATCTACTGAAGACGTTTACTTTGAAATTTGTTTATTCACTGATTTTTTAATTTTACTACCCACAAATGATAAAAAAGAATAATATATATGTTGTATTACTTTTCAATGTTAATTTATATAAATTAATTCATAACTAATGACCAGTTGATGTCCTGAGGACCTCAACCCTGTCGCACTGTTCAAGGCTAGGAAGAGAGAGTGAGTGAGTGTGAGTCGAACGCCTCGCTTTCCTCCTCAGACCTCATGGTCCTTTCCCCACCCTTCTTCCGGTGTCTGTTGTCATTTTCGTTGGAGAGTTCTTTGCAATTTCCGCTTATGCCACGAGGTTACAGCCCGTTCGCTCCTGCCACCTATGGGGATATTTGGAACTACATGCCCCGTTCTGATTGGTCCCTTTCAAGCATTGTCATCTACGTCGTCTAGTGCATTGAAGTTACTGGAGACCTGGTGGGCTTGCAGTGGAAATTTCCAACCGACTTGTTGATTCCTGTCCCTCTAGCATTCTCACATGTTTACGATTGTAATTCTTAGAACCAACCACGCCTGTCTGGGTTACACAAAGGCAGACCTGTATTTTGTTTGGATGTACATATTTCTGTCTCCTTTTCTTATCTAACTGGTGTTTTACTCACGACAATTCTCTAACATAATTTGAACCTTCTTTATTTATTCCAATTAAATATATTCTTTTCCTTTACATAGTAATTTATTATTTATTTAAATTAATTAATTTATCTATCAATTTGGTGGACCTGTTACAGTACCCCCCGATTTTTTGCGATGTGTGGTCAACGCGAGTCAAAAAATCTATTTCTCCATATGTTTCGCCAAATTGTCAGTTGTTCCTCAGATAAGTTTTAGTTTCACAATATTTACTATGTCTAGAATGAGATGAACCTATCAATTAACATACAATTCAATATTAAATTACATGTTACATATTATGTGACAATATATCATCATTTCCTTGTAAATATTTAAGAGTCAATATTTATCAAAACAAGTTATTCAATTCATTAATACAATTCCATGAATTATAATTCAGTAAATCATAAAGTCATCAATTACAAATTAATCATTCATCCACTCATACATAATGATAAATCAAAAGCACTAGATACATAAATCAAAATTCACAAATTAAATTCATTATTTCATAAGTTCAATATCATCAATTGAATATTATACATCATTTAAAATTATACAAGTTCTTAGTTAAAATCAATGGCTCATTCCACAATATGAAAACATCCATCAAAATACACAAGTTATATATCACTTTAATTAAATATCAGTCAACAATTACTAGATTCATTTCAGAAACTATAGATTATATTTCAGAAATTAGTCAATCATTAATTTATTTACAATTATCATATTTCACTATTATCATCAAATTCATATGATTAATAGTCATAATTACATGTTAGACAGTTTGTTAATTCAAACATTTTATTCATCATCCTGTATTAGTGATCACTCACTTGTCTATTCCTTACAAAATCTTTCAAATACATCATTATTCGAACAATCATCAACTTTTTTACACGATTCATCAAACATTAACCCGTCTTTAAATTCTAAATATCCATATTCGACCCTTAATCCTTCTTTTAGTACAAAAATCCATATTCAACCCTTAACCCGTCTTTAAGTACAATTTTTCATATTCAAACCTTAATCCTTCTTTCAACACAAAAATCCATATTCAATCCTTAATCCGTCTTTAAATACAATTATCCATATTCAATCCTTTACATTCTCAAAACAATCATTACACATTAAACAAGTCTTTACATTATCAAGTCAGTTATCAATCACAAACAATTTTCAAGTACACTCATAATTATTAACTAGTTATTAAATTACTTAATACATTCTTAAATTAATACATCATTATATTTTAACACAATAAGTCATCAGATTATACTTATTGCTTATTTGGAATGAGATTCATCAGTCCTGAATCAAAGTTATCAAACAAAACCATATATTGTATATCAGAAATACATGGTACACATATCATCAAATTATATACAAGCATTGATTAACCTCAATGAGTTATCAAATCCTAGGTTAATACAAGAACAATTTGTATTATACATTATTAATAAACAACAGATACATTACATAATTCTTTGTCATTGATGCAAGTTATTATTATTATTTATTACTTTATAATTAATTATAAAAATTATTGCAATTCTTTCCAAGAGTTAAATTATTATTTGAATTAATGTTTATATCTTGCATATTATTGAATACTATAAGGAAATTGTCAATAAATACAATTGTCATTTTTTCATTGTTAAAAATTCATCATTTATAAATTATTTATACTTTTGTTTTGTTATTTGTTTGTTACACATTATTTGTTAATTACTATTATCTTTTCATACATATTTGCATAATATTTTATTTTTTATTTATCATTTTGAAACATATTGCCAAGTTGTTGCTACGCCAGTGGGGTCTGATGTCACTGCACGTATTTTGGATCATAATTCTGGAACATTGATGGAGTTGTTGCTACGCCAGTGGGGTCTGATGTCACTGCACGTGCTCCTGGATGGTTGATTTACAACGGCTTGGTGTTCAAGTGTGCGCCATTCTGGAATATTGAGGAAATCGTTGCTACGCCAGTGGGGTCTGATGTCACTGCACGTGCCTCTGGATGGGTTAGTAGATTAGATTATTGTTTGACGATTTCTGAAAGTTTTGAAGCCAAGAACTTGTGCAGAGGGTTGTTGTTGCTACGCCAGTGGGGTCTGATGTCACTGCACGTGCCTTGGACCAGTGATCGAGTTGTTGCTACGCCAGTGGGGTCTGATGTCACTGCACGTGCCTCTGGATGGTTGATTTACAACGCCTTGGGGTTGATGTTGCTACGCCAGTGTGGTCTCATGTCACTGCACGTGCTCCTGGATTTGCTCATTCACAAGATCGTGGATCTCGAGCGTGAACAAGGGTTTTGGAACCTTGATGGGTTTGTTGCTACGCCAGTGGTGCCTGATGTCACTGCACGTACTTTGGACCATTGATGGAGTTGTTGCTACGCCAGTGGGGTCTGATGTCACTGCACGTGCCTCTGGATGGGTTAGTAGATTAGATTATTGTTTGATGACCTCTGAAAGTTTTGAAGACAAGAATTTGTGAAGAGGGTTGGTCCACACGGCTTGCTGGCTGAAAGGTCCTGGTAGCCCGTTGAACCTTCTTGGGGCTACATCTTCGTCTGCTGGTAGAAAGGTCCTTGAAAGGTCCTGGTAACCCGTTGAACCTTCTTGGGGCTGTTTTTCCATTCACTACCTTTGTTCATAAGTGATAAGAAAACTGTTCTCCTCCTAGTCCACCGTGGTTGGTTGGTTTCCATAATTACTTCACGAGTGTCCAAGTAGTCATTTGTTTTTACATATATGTTGCTTGAGTATTGACTTTCAATTATATTTATTATATTATTATTGGAATTATTATGACATGTTTCAAGTTAGTACATTTATAGTTAATTACAATTATTACATTCAAAAAGTTTTACATTGATTATTTTTGGCTATCTATCATCAGCATTACAATAATAAATTATTTCAATTACAGTTTATTTATTTCAATTGGTGGTTTCTGTTACCCTGCATCAATGACTCTACCAAAGTTTACTAACAAAAGTTACAATCACATATCTACCATATTTCATCTTCCGTCTTAAGTATTATATTCTGGATTACTAATCTAATGGTGTCTGCAACATGACTTTTGTAAATGGGGATTGCCATGCTGCAGAACACTTTAAGCTTTGTCTTTAGACTCTATTGTCAAGGCTGACCAACACCTGAAACTGTAAAACTGTGCCATTGTGTGGTTAATAGAGTACTTGGCGTTAAAGAATTTTGAATTTAGAGGTGGCAAGGTTTAATTAGAATCGAATTGTACTGCTATTAACCACTGGCTTCTTACCTTCTATGAATTCTTTAAATGATCGAGAATCATTTAAGTTTATCAAGATACATACAATAGTATATTCAAAGTACATCATTTAGTCATAATAACATCATCATATACAGATCATAATAATGCAGTATTACAAGTAATCTCATCTCATCATCTAATTCAAACACCTCTTTGAATTATTTTATGTAAGTTTATCAAAGTACATGTAATACATATGATTGAGTTATTATCAGAATTATCATACACAGGTTATCATAATCATGTGTCCTATTAATCTCCTATTATCATTTGTTTTGTATTCATTTAGTCATTTCAATATAAGTGTAAACAAGTTACAACAATAAAATATTTCTCAGAAATCTCCTTCACTCATATTTGTCTACACTCTCTTGAATCATATCATATTGTTGTCTGAATAATATTCATTATGAACATAAACAATTTGTAAATATAAAGTGTTTTAACAATCTTGATACCTTATTATCTAACATACATGGCACATTCTACCAGTGTGATATTCAAAATGTGGACATAAGCCAGTTATAACAACACATTGTTACAAAAGGTTTCTTTCAATTATTTGGGTTTCATATACAAATCATGTTTATATCATTGTTACATTTCATATATGGATATAATCAAATTTTTAAAAACAAAAGTTTACACAAAAGAATTTTTATACATGTTGTGTTTTTACATTTCTCACATTGTCATTAACATCATATTATTTCAGCCATCTATTATTTATTATTTTGATGTTCCTAAGTATCTTTTATTTAAATAGTAATTTATTTTTTAAATTGTTTTAAAGTTGAATATTTATATTAGGAGTGATTTAATTATTCTTTTTGTATATATTTTTTAAGTTGTGTTACATTATATGTTCCTATTATATCTCCTGTTTCTATTTCATTGACTACATAAGCATTCTCCATTTTAATTGCTGTCACTTTATAGGGTCCCTTGTATAACAGAAAGAATTTTTTTATCTTTTTCTCAAGTAGGTCTGAGTGAAAATGTGTTTTTACTAAGACAAGATCATTTAGTTTATATGTTATTGGTTTTATTTTATTATCATGTCTTTGTTTTCTTTTGAGTGCTTTATTTTTTATTTTACTTCTTACTAGAACTGTTTTATGTGCATGATCAAATCTGTTGTTTCCTGGAAACTGGATTATTTTATTTATTATGTTATCATACTTTTTTCCAAACATTATTTCAAAGGGAATTTCCTCTGTTATATCATGAACAGAATGATTTAAACAGTGTTCTATAAAGTCAATCAAGTTTGCCCAAGCTGTGTGTTTTTCATTACAATAAATACGTAATATTTTTCCTATCTCCCTATTTACTCGTTCAGTAGGGTTAGACTGTGGATGATATACAGAGCTGTGAATAGTTTAAATGTTTTTGTTGTGTAAAGTGTTGTACCAGAGTGTACTTGTAAATTGTGTACCGTGGTCACTGAGGATTGATTCTACATCGCCTACTAATGGTATATACTCATTAATGATTTTATTTAATAGTGTCCTTGTATTGGCCTTCTTTATTGGATACAGTTTAACAAACTTTGAAAATACATCTACTATTACAAAAATGTATTTTACCCCCCTCTACTAGTGGGTAATTCTCCTACTAAATCTACTGAAATTAGTTCTTTGACTCTATTTGGTATTATTGGTTTTAAACTACATATTTGTTTTTTATTAGATGGCTTTGCCTTCTGACATATGTCACAGCTTTGTAATTGCTTTTTTATTGTTTTCTCCATTTTTGGAAAAATGCAATATTCCTTTAGTATAGTAAAAATTTTATGGCCTCCTAAATGTCCATATTTAAGATGAGTTTTTTCTATTAAATCTTTTAACAGCTTGTTTGGGATACATACTCTATATTCACCCCCCGCTAATGAGCATTTCTGAAAAAGTATGTTATTGTGAGTTAAGTAATTATTTTTTATTTTTATTTCCTGGTTGTCTTCAAGTTTGTCAAGTATTTTACCATAAAATGTATCTTCTTGTTGGTGTTTATCTAGATCTTTAAATATATTTTTAAATACTCTATCTGGCACATCTACATTTAATTTATTTGTTAAAACCTTTATATTATATTTTTCTTTGTTTTCTTGATATTCATTATTGTCTGTTCTGGAAAGTATGTCTGCTGGTATATTGTCTTTTCCTTTAACGTACTGTATTGTTAAATTATATTCTTGCAACACAAGACTCCATCTTAACAAACGACCATGAGTTAATTTACAACTTTTTAGAAATGATAAAGCTCTATGATCAGATCTAATTATTATTTCAAAATGGCCTATCAAGTAACTCCTAAACTTTTTGCATGCAAATACTATTGCTAATAATTCCTTTTCTGTTACACTGTAAGATTTTTCTATCTCAAGCAAAGACCTACTTCCAAAATAAATTACCTCTTCTTCTCCATTGTCATTCACTTGATATAAGATGGCTGCCACACAAATGTCAGATGCATCAGTGTTTATGTAGAAAGGTTTATTCCAGTTAGGGTGGTGTAAAAGTACTGACTTTAAAAATGCATTTTTTATTTCATTAAAAGCTTCATTTTCTTTTGAGCCCCATATCCAGGATTTTTTAGAACTCAGAATGACTAAATTTACTAGTGAGATTTGCATATCCTTTTTGAAATTGTCTATAATAGTTACATAAACCCAAAAAACTTTGTAATTCTTTCAATCCCCTTGGAGTTCTAAAGTTTCTTATTTTTTCCATTTTTTCTTCATCCATTTTTATTCCCTCTTCACTTAAAATAAATCCTAAAAACTTAACTTCCTTTTTTAAGAATTCTGATTTTTTAAGTTTAATTGTGACACCTCCTTCTCTTAACTTTGTTAGTACTCTATCTATGTGTTCTATATGTTGTTCAAAAGAGTCATTACTTGTTATTAATAAGTCATCTACATATTGAGTTAAGAATTCAGAAAATTCATTACCTAAAACTTTTTGTAATGCTTTAGTAAAAAGAGCAGTGCTTACTTTGAGTCCAAATGGAACTCTTTTAAACTGATAGTTTTTTCCTCCAAAAGTGAAAGCAACATATTTTCTTGATTCTTGGTCAAGCTTCACTTGCCAAAATCCTTGTGATAAATCTAAGTCTGTAAAATATTTTGCTCCTATAAATTTTTGAAATATTTCCTCTGTTAGTTCAGTACTTTGTCTGTCTGCTATTAAGTATTGATTTAGTTTTCGGCTATCTAAACAAGCTCTTATTGTTAGGTCCTTTTTGATGACACATACCAAAGGATTTGAATATGGACTGCTTGATGGCTCTATTACATCTAATTTTAACATTCTTTCTAACTCTACTTCAACCGCTTTTCTTTTATTAAAGGGTACCGGATATGGTTTTCCTATAAATGGTACCTCACATTTAACATTAAGTTTGGCTACATGGTTTTTTATGCAACCAGGATTATCTGAAAATACCTGTTGATTTTTTATTAAAACCTTTCTTAACATTTCAACCTGTTCTTTATTTTGAAATTTAGTCTCACTACTTATTTCTTGCATTTTTGTATTTATTTGTTTTTCAAAATTATTATTATTATTTGTCATTTCTGATGTGTTCATTTGTTTTACTTCATCTTGATTATTTATGTTTATTTTATTTATTATTATGTCCCTATTTGTTTCTATGTTATTGTATAGCTGTTCACCTGGTATTAAGTTGTATGTTTTGTCAGGTTGTTCATTATTTATTATACTTATTAATTCATTGGTTATGTTATTTAATTCTTTTTCACTTTCATAACATGTAATATGTCCTACTTGTATTATTCTTAGTCCGTTTACCATGTTTAATTTATTTCTTGGAACAAATGGTACTATTAAACTTTTATCATCTATTTTAAGTTCTAAACACTTCTTTTCAAAATTTATTTTAGCTAACTTTTCAATAAAACAGTCACACCCTAAAATAATTCCTGCTTGAATCCCTTTCACTACTAAACATGTTATTGGAATTATTTGACTATTTATTTCAAAGTCTATTTGTACTTGATAATTTATTTTCTTTGACCTAACTCCAGTGACTCCTATTATTTGTAAATTGCTAACTGGTAGTTGGGGTATTTGATAGTCTACATTGTTTTTTATTTCTTCATAAATATCCTGACTAATAATTGTACCCTCTGATCCTGAATCCACTATACATCTGTATTCTTTATGACCTATTTTTACATTTATCTCTGGGAGGAAATGAGTTAACCCTTTAATATACATTTCATGAAAATTGTTTTCATTTGTCAGTTCCTTATTTAGATCCTCATGTAAAAATATTTCATTAGTATTTACTTTGATTTTATTTTCTTGATCTGATTTTATTTGTTCCATAAAGTCATTTATTATTTTCTGAATAATATTAAATCCCTTTTTATTTAAATGAACAAGGTCAGGTTTTTTACGGCCCCTTGAGAAAATCTCCTTTTCAAATAAGTCCATGTTACATCTATTTTTAAATTCTCTGTCCATGAATGCATTAGATATGTTTATTACCCTAATGTTTTTGTCATTATTCAAAGAGGTTATAAAGTCATTCAATATGTTTAGCTTATGAAAATGAAAAGCATCACTTTTAGCAAGTATTGGTATTGGTGGTAAGGTTAATAGAATTAATTCTTTTTTCCAACTAACTAACTCTTCTATCATGCTTTTATATTCATTGATAATATATTTGGTTGGAATTCCTTGTAAGAAGTCATTAGTCCCTATCATAATGATAAGTTTGTCATTTAGGTTATCCTTATTTAAATTAAACTCATTTTTTAACTCAGGAATATTTTGGCCACTTACACACAGTCCTACTCTTCTTTTATTTGATACAAATACTGGAGTTTTATTTAATATGTTTTGAGCGAACCTACTTAATTGACTATCACCTGCTAGCTCATAATTTAAATATATTGGTTTCTCCACTATTTGTTCTATGCTACACTGGTATTGTTTACTTTCCCTAGGCCTACGTGTGTTTGTGCCTTGCTGTAGTTGTCATTCATTTCTGACATCTTCTCTGCTATTATGATAATTACTGCTTTGTCCTCTATTTGAGCCTCTATAATTCCCTCTAAAATTACCTCTGTAACCCCCTCGTCTGTCACTATTATTGTCTCTATGTCTCAAAACCTCTTTGTTTTCTCTAACCTAACTATGGTTATTATTAACTGCTACTTGTTTGTTATTGTTTTCATATGATCTCCTAGGTTGTCTATTATTGGATTCAAACTGATTTTTCCCTACATGGTTTAGTTGCTTCAAATAGGTCTCTAGGTCATCTCCGTTTTGTATGTTACTAGCTGTCGCTACTGATGCACTAATCCCTATTGGTAGGTGTCGTGATATGAAACTAAGAAAAGTGTTCATGTTCAGCTTGTGGTCTAGAAAGCATGATATGTTGTAATATTCCATAATGTAATTTACCATGTCATCTCTGTTAGCATCATAAGTGCCACCCCCCATTAATTTGTTTTCAAATTCTTTCTGCTTATCAATCCCCCAATATTTATTTCTGAATTCGCTTTCGAATTCAAGAAAGTTGTTCCATTTGTCAAGTCGATTCCTAATCCATATGCTAGCCTCCCCTTTTAAGTGTTTCATGAGAAATAAAATTTGACAATCCCATTGATCCTCCGACAGATCTACAAATTTTCTAGCAAATTTAATAAATGTCATCGGATGACATTTGTTTGAGTCTGGATAGAAGTCTACTAAATACAATTCCGCACTAGTGCTAGAGATTGTTTTATTGTTTGTAGTGTTTTGTGTAGTCTTATTTTTATTGTCATCAATAATGATTTTATTTAGTGTTATGTCTGCATCATCTATGTGTGTATTATTACTACTGTCTCTATTTATTTGAGTTATCTTAGTTTGGTCACTGATCATTTTTATTTCTTTATTTACATGATCTTTCAATTCATTTATTTTACCCTCTAGATTAGTGTTATTAAGGGTGATAGCTTTCTCTATTTTATTGTCTATGATAGTATTTAGATAACCTATCTGTTCTTCTATTTTGTCATTTACTTTGATTATTTGATTGTCTACTTCAACAATCACATTAGTTAGTTTAACATTTAGCTCAATATATTTGTCTAACAATGTTTTATTTATCTCACTCAGTTTATTTTCAACTTCATTTATTTTTATGGTCTGTTCTTTATTTTTATTCTTTACTTCTTCCCTAATATTATTTTCTTTTGCTTTAATTTCCTCATTAAAGTCTACTTTTATTTGTTCTACCTGTCTGTCTAGTTTATCTTCAAGTTGATTTATCCTATCATTAACATCTTTCCTAAATTCATCAAATTTCACATTACTTTCCCTATTCATCTCTACCATATCAGTATTAATCTTGTCAAATTTAGTATTCATACTTTCATTTATACTATTTAGTTTAGTTTCTAAGTTATCGTATTTATTATTATTTTCTTCATTTATTTTAGTCATGTTAGCTTTTATTTCTTTAAGTTGATTTTCTACATTATTATTCATTTTTAGTAATGTCTCCATTATGTTGGATAGTGTATTTTCCCTATCTACTCCTGGCCTAGCTTCATCAGTTTTCTTTTTGTTTAGATTAACTTCCCTAATGACGCTCAGAGAGGTATCTGAGTCGTCAAGTCCACCTGCGTGTATTTCCACAATGTCTATATTTGACATGATTATTTATTTTTAGAATTTGATAAATTAAAAAAATTATTTTAAACAGTTTTTTCTTTTACTCAATTGAATTTTGAATTTAAATTAAAAAAGAAATATTTTCTTATTTTCCTAGTACATTTGCTGTTTCAAATATATTTAAATATATTTACTCCTTTTCTTGCATCATACAGCCTCACGTCGTTGGCGCCATTCTGTAACCTTTATGTTACTTATCAAGTTACATTAATTCAAAATATTTATTTAATTTAATAAAATTTGATTTAAATTAAATTATTGGGTGTCTTTAATTGATCACCAATTTGGTTAAAAATCTGTAGTGTGCTACCTTGAGGAGGTTATTGCATCACATTGATTTATTTTTTATTTTTAAAGATAAAAGTAACAAAACTTGATTTAATTTGATTTGATTTTGAGCATGATAATTCTTAAATCTCAGGTCG
>JAQJVL010006606.1:0-28098 GCA_035578905.1 Stictocephala bisonia | reverse complement strand
CTTTTCTTGAAATAGAATTTTGAGTATGAAGATATAATTCACTTAAATCATTGCTAATATTTAGACCAGTTGAATCATCTGTGTACAAAATCGTTATATCTTGAGACTGAGGAAGACAAATCATTTACACAGATTAAAAACAAGAATGGGCCAAGTATTGATCCTTGTGAGACTCCATACTTCACACTTATTTCCTGAGACCAATTTTCATCTATGCACACTTTTTTGCAAACAAAGGTAGGATTTGAGAAACAAAATTGGCATGTTGCCAAAACCATAGTACGAGATCTTCAAGACAAGATCAGTGTGATCCACACAATCAAAAGCCTTCCTTAGGTCACACAAAGTGTAACAGAACTAATAGATAGGGTAATAGCTGTAACAAAACTAAAGTTATAGCTAAAATGGTAAAATACCTGTCTATCAGTTCCAAAGAAATTTACATGTTAACTAGATGTTTCGGGATAAAAATTCCATCTTCAGGTCATTAAAAAATGTAGTTTTAGCTCCAGCTGGATTGTTGAGTATATACAACACACATTACACATACCACAAATTATATATTAACAAAGACAAATATGAATACTAACATTGGTAGGCCTACCAGACATGCAGATTCAAGAACTGGAGTCGCAAACAGACTGGCGATTCACTGTATCGTGCATTACGTCACTTCTCTTCCCCTACTATTTTTTCTCCGAGACGGTTATTAGCTGATAGACTCATCTTGTGACCAAGAATATTATCGAAAATGTAATGGGAATTAAATTATTGTTTTTCATTTAGAATTTTGCAGTCAGGGCTATCTTTTAAGAAGCGTTTATATATTTCACACTCCTATGTATCTTGTTTTCTACCCTTTTTGCAGGTGTGAAGAAATTCCAGGCTGTCACTAATATCATGATTGTGATTTATTAGATGTTCAGCGAATGAAGATTTTTGTTTATTTAGGCATGGATTGGGACGGTGTTCTTTAAATCTGGTTTTAAAGATTCAACCAGTTTGTCCAATATATGTGCTGTTACATTCGCCACAGTTTAGTTTATAAACTCATGTTCTATTTGCAATGTCGTCTGATCTGTCACCCTTCTGGCTTAGTATATTTCAGACTCTGTTAGTTGTTCTGAAAGCCAGTTTTACCCCTGATCTATTTAATATTTTATTGAGTACACGCAGACTTTGCAGCATGGACTCAATAGCTTTATTGAGGCATGGACTCTAGACTTATTTAGCCTAAAAACAGCAACTATCCCCAGTTTTGTGGTAATTTTTTCTTAAATTTTGAATATTGATAAGTTTGCTACATTTAAAAATGTCGATTTTAGAGATTTTTAATGTAGTTTTAGTATATCATTTTTATACAACAACAAAAACATAAAAACCATGTTTTTAATAATCTGAACTTACCTTGAAGGCTGCCTTTTTTACAACTGAAGATGAGTCTACGAGAACACCTATTCCAGCGGCATCATATTCTCTTGTTATAATTTCATATTCTACAAGGAACAAGAACAAAATTAATTTAATCATGTCACTGTTAAATGCCCAGATGATATTTTAGGGGTAATACCATAATATATCATGATTAGTGACTGAGTAGTAATTGAAAACGGCATTAAACGTTTAAAATCTAGACTTCAACTAAATAAAAATATGTTAAAGTTACTTTTCTTAAAAACCGGGGCTTTAAGAACTTGCCTTTGGCATCTCAAGGGAGCTGCCACAGTTTACAGCCTCGAGAACCGATTTTTTGTTTTTGAGGCGGTAGTCCTATAAACGTTGATTTTTCCAAAATCTGACTTTCTGATGGTGTAATTGGATTCAAGGGAATAATACCTTTATTTTAATACTCCACTTGATGTGAGAAGTTAATATTGAAAATGATCATTAAATAGACTTTCGGTTTCTTTTTTAATAGTTTTAAGCCACAAATCAGATGTAGATGCATGTTTGTAACATATGCATACTTTTCCCGGTTTTGAGCATATTATTTATGTGATTCTAAAATTAATAAAAAGAAAACACTTTTCGGCATATAACCTTTACAAAATAAGATTTAAATTTTTGGATAAAAAAGAGCCCTTAAAACAAAAAATAGGCCATGTTTGAATTTATACGATAGTTGCATGCAATTGGCAATGTACATTAACAGTTTCTATCTAATCAATAGGACCTAAATATGTAATAAGTCACCAATTTGAGGCGATACTTCGAGATCTTTATTATATCCTGCAGAATTTGCTATTACTGAATCACACTGCTAATTATTGCAGTAAATAGAAGTATCTTACCTTGCAGTTGACCGAGATTTGTAGCAGACAGAGTCACATGGTGGTTAATGCTTGTTAATGCAATAGGAAAAGGTTCTTCGTCTGTCATATCTTCATAAATCACATTTGACTTGTCCTTTACACCTTTCTCTATACCCTCTTCCTGCTCCGAAATCCTCAAAGCTCTTGGTGTCTGTAATTAAAATAACAATCAAACTTTTGAAGCTAGAAATTTCTTATCTAATATTATTAGACAAAAGACGTTTTCATTTACTCATAACGTTTTGAGCATAAAAAACAAGTACTTTATAAGCTGGATATGTTCGTAAACTAAATAAAGGATTCCAAAATATAAGTCAAGAGATTATATCAATGTCTTTCAATGATAGAATAACTAGACTTTCAAACTAGATTCAATATAAATCGGCCCAAAGGTCTAATTTTGTGATAAACATTTTGTCAAAATACAGTACATTTATTATTACATTTGCTTACAAATGTCTAACTACAATACAGTTTTGAGTAATAAATTAGGAAAAACTATTATATTAAGAAACTGGCAAAATATACTTGGTCAAAGTCTAGGCTCACATTTTATTATTATGTGCATAATTAAATATAATGGTTGATATATTAGTAAAAGTTTTGTAGTTCACTTATTTTTCGATCGATTTTTATGAAATTCGATTATGCTTTATACATTTTTTAATGATAATTGTTCAATTAATTATGTGCTAACTCTATTTGTAAGAACTGTTGTAGTGAGGAATGGCATGGCAGGAGAGTGCTAGGGGAGGGTAAAGGGGATGACTAATCCTGAACTTGAACTTCCAATTATGAACTGATTCTGGTGAATTCACTGATAAGCAAACATAAGTTATCTAAGAAAACCTTAGGTGTACCGATTTCATAGTTTTTAATCTCTTCATTTATCACAAATGGTTTATGAAGGTAACTTATCTTTTTGGTATTATGTACCTAACAATGTTAGCATCAAATTTATCAATTATATGTCATGTATATAATTCTTAGTACAGTTAATTTTATTCTGAATAACAATTATTTCAAAATATTAAATAAAACATAGGCTAGAAACGGTTTCCATTTTAATGTGACATTACTTATTTCTCTCATTGAGTGCCTCAGTAGTTTAAACCCATGCAGCATCTGAATAATGAATTACAGACACTTTAAATATAATGTTACAACTATATGAAAGCACTGACCAAAAACAAGTTGATTTTAGAACTACAAAAGATCGAAAATCGCATGACATCAAGGCTGATGTAGAGTGACCTAGAGGGTTATTGTTTATGCTGATGATATTGCTTTTAGCTTTTCAACATTTAAGTGGTAGAGAGGACTAAATAGTCCTAACTTCGCAACATAAATAAAGGCATGTTTCATTTCATTTCATTATTTAGATTAACAATAAATATTTGGTTAACTGGCCTCTAGTGTCATTTTCTCAATGTGCCTCCAACGCATAGTGGCGGACACCACGCGCGGCGAAGTATGCAACCATCGCGTGCGCATGCGCTAGGGTCGTGGAGGGGAGCCGGACGGAGGCAGACAGGGGCAGTGCGTCGAGGACACCGGACGACGACGCCACCAACGGCCGCTCGCCAGCTAAGTAGCCTCTAGTTTAAGCTTTAGCACAAATTAACAAATATGTTTCGGCTAGGCTAAATTAACCTTTGGGGGGGGGGAGTAGTCCCTTTAGGTAGGAATCAGGTAGCCAATCAAAAATGTAGAGTTTCGGTAATTGAGGGCACGAGGGGATCGCAGCCAACCAGTTAATCACAATTCTGTCAAAACTATATTTACCCTTATGGTACATTAATTTAGAGCTTATCAAAGCTGGTTGTGATTTGTAGGGAACCGTCAACTAGCACTCACGCGGCCTAAACCATCGGTCCAGCCCGCGCGGTTCTAACGCGGCGGAAACGGCGTAATTTAATCCTGAAGAATTTCCCTCACGGCCTCTGTCAATTAAAGCATTAATTTCCAGCCAGGACCGACCTGAATCATCATCATGCAATTTGTTTTTTCTCGCCCGTTTCCCCGCAATTGGTAGCAGAGCGATCGGAGTTGTAAAGTAAATAATTTTTTTTAAAAGTGAAATGGCAAAGCGATCAGTTTTGGCAAATCCAAATAAATATGTTTTATTAATGAAAAAGTCCATTAACTTTCAGTAAGAGAAGCCAACACAGACATGTCGGTCACGACAAGTCCGTTCACGAACATGTCGGCCGACCGGCAAACATGACTTTCATTCCTGGAATTCCACATTAACGCAATAAATTTGAAAACTACCCAACTTAATTTAAAGCAATTTTGTTTTTCAATAAAGTGATTCAAATTTTCTTTTTAATAAATACTGAGAACAATGACCGTGGGAATCTGGAGGTGCGGATCTGCGGTGTAGACGTTAGCGTGTGTTCTTAAACCTGTCTATAGGCTGCGACCACGTGCATCCGGTGATTTCAGCATTGTCATTTTCAGTAAAATTTCCTCATTTTTCTCGTAGGCCAATTTGCAAAGGAAATATAAACAATAAATGAATAAAGGAGAAATTAAAAATTCGATATTGTATATTTTTTTCACTGACGCGTGAGTGCATTTAATAACACACCTTCAAACCTCGTGCCTCCATATATTTAATTTGAAGAAGAAAAAATATTTAGATATATATATATATATATATAAATATTGTCAGATATCTTAATTGTAAATCTTGCAAAATAAATTTCAAATATTTATCAAAGTTTTTAGTGAATTTCAATTTAGCCATTATCAATATACGAAAACGAATAGTCTTCTGGACGGCCTTCTACATTCAAGTCATGTTAAGTAGTTTGGAAATAATTTAATTTTGTTTTATTACGTTTGCAGCAATTTATTTTAATTATACCTTGTTAAAACTAATTCTGTGACAAGTACTCTCAAAGCTTGGGTTACATCCAACTATCTAGGAGATTTCACGCCAATTATTTTCCAAGCGAAGTTAATAATAGTACAGTCCTCTTTTCCAAAATAAATAGATAAAAATCTATTAAAAAGGAAAAAATGTAAAAAAAAATATATATAACATGTATTTAAAAATGTAAAAAACAGGTAACTATTAGAGGATTTAATAAGACTGAAAATAAAATTTCGCTTGGGAAATCTCGGAGTAACCTGAGTGGAGAGGCAGTTAACTATTTAGTATTGTTTCTTTACAGCTTATATTAAGTTTAGCATATTTTCTTTTCAGCTAGTATTAAATGTCACCCCAACAGGTTAGTAATGGGTCAACGGTATTCCAGTTATACTTGAGCAGTTATCGATCCACACAGTAGAAACCGGTTTTATCCACTCCAAGACACCCAGCCGTGTCCAGCTGAACTTATTAATCGTACAAACACACTAACGAAGATTACTCACTAAAAGTAAAACAATTTCTTTTAAGTAAATATGGTAGTAATGAATCTATGTAAAAAATAATATTTTTATTTTTATGTATTTTGGTAAATAATTTGGGTTTTCTGGCTGACCTACCTTTAGTGGTTCAGTTTTCCCTCCCCACCTGATCAATCGAGTGAATTAATAAATTGCTTACTTTCCTACGGCGTATGATATTTTATCGAAATTTGAATAAGGAGCAAAATTGAAATGGCGGAAAAGCCTGTATTCGAGTGGGAACAGCGACCCCCGAGTACGTCCTGTTAAATGATCTAAATGCCGCCCGGGCGATTGCCGTTCACCACACCGTGCAGTTAGTATAGATTCACCACACCGGTCTACGTGCAGTTAGTAAAGCCGTCAACGGGGAAGTTTGTTACGTCAGCGCATGTTTCTCAATTAAAACAATTTTTTCAGCCCCAGTTTTGATATGGTCGTGCGAGTGCTATGCGACGGTCCCTAGTCTAGGTTAGTGTAGTTCTTAAGTTCTATCTTCCCTTACTATTCTTCATTCTATCTACATGTCTTCCCGCGTTTAAATTATCTTCCGAGAGACGCCTCTAGTGACCACGGGGTCGGGCGTTTGAGTCTAAGGGGTTTCTTTACGAGGACTCCCCTACAAATTGCCCGACGTCCTGTTGACGTGAGGCGCCGATATTTTTTTTTAACGGTCTTCTATATCGTTATTAGGGAGAACGCTGCTACGCCGCTGTGACCGTGGCAAGTTTTAATTTTTTTTTTTATCAATTAGTTTAGAGAAATCATTTAATAAGTTCCTTAATTTCAGTATAAACAAAAGCTGTAAAACCCTTTTTTGTGTTTTTTTTCTCCGTAATTCACTTTTGTTTATGCTGCTTGCTCGGCACACAGCTGGCGGTTAAGCCATTGTGAGGTGAGTCGACACGCCTCAGGATAGCCGCAGTGTATCGCCCAGACACACACATACACACACGCACACACACGTCACCCACACACAATAGCACAATGTCCGTTACCACATTTACACATAACTATCTCTATCCTGTTCTATCTTCTTTTCTTATCTATTAGTACTTAAGGATGCCAACAATGAGCTAGGGATACGGGTACATTAGATTAATGGATATAATAAAGTCAAGTAGGAGAAGCAAAATTATTTAAAGCAATGTATTAGGGACAATGATCAGGAGCAGAGCAAACATGTCAGAATTGACAATGGAAAAATTAATTGTAAGAATTGAATTTTCTATTATTAAACATTTTATTAAATATATCTATTCAGGGTGTTGGCATATAGTTTAGTATAGCTGTAAGATTAAATCCTAGTATAGTATTTGGGAGCGCGGTCAATATAAGAATAGGCAGCACCCAAGTCAAACAATTATTCTTGGAAGCGATAGAGCGGAAAAGGTCTACGAAAGGGACAGGCTTATCGCTTTCCATTGTTATATCGGGTCGGCTGCGAGATCGAGGACAACAGACAGACGGACGTTACAACAATACACGACAGTGGGAAATTGGATCAAGCCACAATTACTTTACTTCAATTTTTTCACACAACCGAATTTTAAATTTAATAATTAACCTTTTATCCTACCACCTCCACTTGTCAACAGCTTAAATAGGGGTCATTTATTCAAATCACCTGAGGTATTTGTATATTTATATATTACCAACCTCATAAACAAACTGACGTAATGCCTACCTTTTTTCACCAACAGTTCTCCCATCGCGTTCACTAACGACCGACGTAGGTACAGACAAAGCAGTGTTTCTCTCCAGTATTTATTTATCAATATATTTAATAAGCAAAGATTGAAGGGAAGTGTAACGTGTGTCAAACAATAGGACTAGGTTTACTAATTTTAATTATTGTAATTAAGAGAAAGCCTTTTAGATTTAATTTCCTTTTTATATTATTTTTTTAACCTTTATTACATAAATATTTTGCTGTAATTCACCATCCTTTATGCAACCATAGTTAATTTAACGCCGTTTAAACCTTATTTATTTACTGAAGAGTTGTAACACACATAATCGTTACTCACATTAAGTTAACATTCAAGGTGAGTTGTCTCGTTTGACACCTAGAAGCATCGGTCCACCTATCAAGTCAATCCTTTTTCTCTCAAATTAGCAAACAATTAGGATTACCTTACCATTTAAGATAGTCGCGGGGGGGATTTTGCGTCCAATAAGGGCATGTGTCAGCGACATGCGAATTAATAACCAAGTGTAAGTCAACTTGTTCAACCAATTCAAGGAAGGCAATTCCAGCCACGCCATCTGTAAACAACAACTGCCCGCCCTTTAGCTATCTTATCGTCCATCGGCTGAGCCCTGGATTGAGGAGGGGCAATTATTCAGCTGCTCGACCATTATTGGTCTATATACCACTCTACTATTGTGAAACACATTGTCATCTTCTTTGCATCTCGGCATGGATTGCCACATATGACCTCCAACTATGGCGGGTAGTGGCGCATTCAACTTCCTTGAGGCATGTGTTGCCACACCAGGAGTAGCTGCACCTATCTTATCACTATTATGTAGTGCACTTAGCCACTATTATGGCTAGCCGATTACGTATGGAAATCACTCCCTCTATTCAAGAACCAGCCGACCAAAGAGCGGCGAGGCCACACTGCATTGTTCAGAGTGGGTGGAAGATGTGATACCAATCGGATCCATCCTATTATATACATCATTTCGCTGACACACTCCCGCACCACTTCAGATTTAATTTTAGTTCCATCATAGTAGTTAAGATTAATTTTTAGTATAAGTAGTTAAATACTCATTTGGTCAATTTCTTTTCACATTTTTCCATTATGTAAGTCATAGTAGTCATGGTAGTTGTTTTGCTGCGCGAGCCGACACACCTTACCTTCCATATAAAAAAAAAAAAAAAAAAATTTCAAAGCACCGACCACTGCTTCAACCAACCAACTTTTAGATGACTCACAACACATCCCCGCTGAATTGATTTCAAATATAGTCTCAGCCTTGGAGGCAGCGACCTCCCTGCTCGAGGAGCGGTGAACTCTTCAGTCACCCGTTCGGGCCACCCCAGGATTTGAGCCGCGCCTAAGCTGAATCCTACACCTTCCTCATACCCCACCCTAAAAAAAAAAAAAAAACTTTAGGGGGGGAGATTGTGGCGGACGCCACGCATGGCAAAGTATGCAACCATTGCGTGCGCATGCGCTAGGGTCGTGGAGGGGAGCCGGACGGAGGCAATCAGGGGCAGTGCGTCGAGGACACCGGACGACGACGCCACCAACGGCCGCTCGCCAGCTAAGTAGCCTCTAGTTTCAGCTTTAGCACAAATTAACAAATATGTTTCGGCTAGGCTAAATTAACCTTTGGGGGGGGAGTAGTCCCTTTAGGTAGGAATCAGGTAGCCAATCAAAAATGTAGAGTTTCGGTAATTGAGGGCACGAGGGGATCGCAGCCAACCAGTTAATCACAATTCTGTCAAAACTATATTTACCCTTATGGTACATTAATTTAGAGCTTATCAAAGCTGGTTGTGATTTGTAGGGAACTGTCAACTAGCACTCACGCGGCCTAAACCATCGGTCCAGCCCGCGCGGTTCTAACGCGGCGGAAACGGCGTAATTTAATCCTGAAGAATTTCCCTCACGGCCTCTGTCAATTAAAGCATTAATTTCCAGCCAGGACCGACCTGAATCATCATCATGCAATTTGTTTTTTCTCGCCCGTTTCCCCGCAGCATGGACAATGGTCTCTTACACTTAGGTTCTTGCTAGCCTAAGGATTAGCACTCCTGACCTCATTCAGGGGGTCATGGGTTCAAATTCTGGGAGGTCCAACTAAATTTAGCACGGTTCACAGTCATGTAACAAAAATATTGACCTAACAAATTTAAACAAAATCAATGTGGGTCTAGACTCAAAAATAAGGATACTTTAGTCAACATACTGCTCCGTAACATTTGCATAGTTACATTGATTCATTTAACTTTAACACTTACAATGTACATAGTTGTGAAATGTCTTAAATTTATATCAATTCTTAAAAGCCAACTTAACTATGATCCAATATTATAAGTTGCGACTTGTAACATTTTACTCTTACTTATATTACTCTTGGAATATTTTGGTATGGCCAACCTAATATTTATTGATTTTAATCATTAGGCGACGGCTGCGATCGATGTCCAAATACATAATTGAAACATAGATGTAGCACAGATCATCGCCTGAAGTTGTAGGCGCCTCTTAAACTCCATATTGGTTGTCTACTGGAACTCACAGAGCCTTGCCGTTTAGAACTTGTTCCCGGCAAACGTACTACAACCTGCTTAACTCTTATCGATGTTCTGTCCGTTAGTATTTTTGGAAGGTTTTACGTGCTGTTCCTGTCTGGTTGTTAAAGAGTGAAAATCCTGCCTACTTCGACCTACCCTCTTCTCTTCTGCGGATTATTATATTACTTATTTTAGTGAAGAGGCGAGATTTAACTCTTTAATATTGCCTATTTTAACTGTTCTAATTTTTGGAAATAAGGAATTCTTTTTAACCTCAACATTTAATACTTTGAATACTCAACTTAACTTCAAGTTTGGACAGACTCAAGATTTCAAGAATAAAACCTCAACATGTAATTCTATAATTATTGGGATCTTTCACAATTATTTTACCTTATTTTTGTGCGGCTAATTTAAAGTAAAGTGGGACACCTTTTAACTTGGAACTTGACCTAATTTCAACTTAAGTTCCTGTCATACCCTGACAGTATTGTGTTAAGGTTGTTGGCATTATTTCTTTTGTTTAATTTAATTATTTACATTTTAACAAATGTTTATTCATTCCTTTTGGGATGTTCACAATTTAATTCAAGTTATCTTGGTTAGGTTTAACTAATTTAACAATTAAATTATACATCACACTTTCATTATGAGTGTTGAATATATTTATTACATTTGAATGGCCAGTTAGCCACTAAATTTAGACATTTTGAATATGAATCTAATAATTATTTATAGTAGATCCAAACAATGTTGTAAGTATTTTAATCAAACCAAATCATCTTTATGGCCATAAAACTTTAACAAGTATTGACAACGTCAGATTGCTGCCAAAAGGCCAAGTCAAAAGTACAAGAGTTTGGGTGTACGTATCTAAAACTAACACATAAAATAAACATAACAATCAGGAAAACATTAACAATAAAAAGAAGAAGAAAAAGGACATATTAAAATAAGTCTGAGGAGGTTTGTGCCTATGGAAATAGTTTGATCATTTAACTAAAACTTGAAACCCACAAAACAGGATAGTGTAGGCCTATTTGATTTAAGAAGTTAATATTTATAGTCATAGTAAATTTCAAATAAAAAAATAAAAAATAAAATAAGTAATAATAATTTAAACATAATAAAATTTAACCTATGACAAAACAACTAAATGTAACAATTTAAAATTCTAAATTTGAATCAAAAAATTCCTGTACTGAATAAAATGGAGATACGAGGAGCCAACTATACAATTTTAGTTTGAATAGTTTCTCTAAATATCTGTGAATAATGCGTTCAAGCTTATTGTAAATCTTTAATGAAATAACTATGTGGCTGTTCATTAATTTACTAAGCCTATGAAAATTAATAATTGTTTTGTCTTTTTTACGGGCATTATAACTGTGAACATTACTAGTAAAATTTAATAAATGTGGATTTTTCAGTACATATAGTAAGATCATAAATATAAAGATGATTTACAGAGGTTTACAATGATCTCAGATACCAGCTTTTGAGATTACTCTGACAGCTTTTTTTGTAACACTAAAATACTTTTTATTTTACTGCAATTTCCCCATAAGATCAGGCCATATCTCAGTAGTTACTTAAAAAATGCAAAATAAGTGGTACGTATATAATTTTCAGGAATACAAAGAGTTAACCATCGTAAAAGGAAATGACTCTAGATAATTTGGTTGAAAGTGGTCCCCAAGTTATATGATGATCAAAATATATCCCTAAGAACTTTATAGAAACTACCGAGACATTATCAAATTTATTGTTGTAATCCGATTTTAAGCTAAATATTATGTTTTTTGTTTTTAACTCATGCAGGAGGAAAAAATTTGATTTAAACCAAAATTAAGCTTCTTTCATTGTATTTTCAGATATGATTTTTAGAGAGTCTAAACTGTTGCCAATATTAAAGAAGGTAGTACATCTGCATATAAAATACTTGTAGCATTCAATGAACTAGGGAGATCATTTATACATAATAAGAAAATTAAAGGACCCAACACTGAGCCTTGGGGGACTCCACACCTGACGTTAGCTTCCTGTGGCCACCTTCCACCAGTACAAACCTTCTGACTTCGACCAGTAGGATAAGATTTTAAAAAGTCCTGAGAAGTTCCACAAAAGCCGTAATAGTCTAACTTTAAGAAGATGTCGTCATGGTCAACGCAATTGAAAGCCTTGCTCAGGTCACAAAATGTGGCCTGGGCAAAGACTTTGTTTTCAAAGGTAGTAAGAATTTCACAAACTAGTTTATCAATAACATCTGTGGTTGATTTCTCTTTTCTAAATACATGAGACATGTTTAAAAGGCTATTTTTTTTCAAGAAATTGTGAAATTTGATCATAAACAAAAACTTCAATTAATTTTCAAAGAACAGGGACTACTGAAATCGGACGGTAACTATCCGGCTTATTCCTTGGACCTTTCGTATAAATTGGACAAACACGTGATACTTTAAGAAAGCTGGGGAAATTACCCACATTTAGGCAGTGATTTATACAACTTGTCAGAGGATCAACAAAACTAGGTATAATTTTTTTAAAATGTCATTTGACAACTATGAAGTTTCATGGCTTTCAGGGTTATTTAATCTCTGGGCTGCCTTGAAAACCTCCTCAGCTGTTAGCGAGCTCAGATAAAAGTTATCAGTTACCGGAATGAGCCTGGTTTTCTTTATTAAGTCTAAACAGCTTACACTAGAGCTACCAAGTGATCTTTTAATCTCGGAAATAGATTCGACAAAATAGTTATTATACATGTAAGGAGAAATCAAAGTGTTACGACAATTAATTGAAACTTGATTGCTTATAATAACATCTCAAGCTGCCTTGCCTTTATTATTGCTATTTTCAATGTACTTCACATTGTGAACCAACTAAGCCTCTTTAATGGCAAGCTTGTATTGTTTTTTTTAGATCAGAAAATTTATTTAGGATATTATCAGTTAAAACTAAGTAATTCAAGTCTAATAGCCTACTTTTCATACAAGCTAGCTCATTTGTATACCATGACTGTTGGGGCTTATTACAGTTATTTACCTTTACATATTTAATTTTAAGCAGGTCATTTATATTATTGATCAAAATATTGTCGAAATATTTGAAAACATTCTCTGCATTAAAAAACATTGGCCTATTCATATTACATACACATTACATATTCTCCCAGTCATAACAACTTAAGTTTCCAAATAATTTATGAATGGCTGATTTTGGTAAAAACATTTTTGAAAAACCTGCCTTGTTAATCTTATATCTGCCTACAGCGAGATATTCATCTTTACAACCTTTATTAATATTTATAATTAGGCCATGATGGTCAGAAAAGGGAAAAATAAAAATTTCACAAGAGACAGTAACTAAGGTAGGTTGACTGTTGATAAATACATTGTCTAGACAATTTTAATCTCCAGTACGCTTATTATTTAGACAATAGAAATTTTGCTGTCTCAAAATATTAAGAAAATCTTTCGCCAAATGCTTTTGTGTTGTTATATCAAAGTTTATGTTGACATCACCACCAATCATAAAGTGTAATCAGACCACTAACCAGCAAATTCAATAAACTTTTCAAGAGCCTCCAGGAAAATGTCTGGATCACCTGCTGTTGAATGATACAGTGATACAACCATTATCTTAAGTTCATCAATTAAAATGGCATATACTTCAAAATGTAATTCTATACAAAATTTACTAACATCACATGGTCTAAATTGAATTGAATTATGGACAAAAATTAACGTACCGCCCCTTATATGTTTAGTCCTACTAAATGCTGTGGCACAATTAAAGCCAGATGTATATGATAACAGTACTTCATTTGAATCTAGCCAATCCTCGGAAATACAGATTATGTAAACATTTAATAAAAAGGTTTCCAGAATAGATATCTTGTCTCTAGTCCCTGAATATTTAAATGAAGAGCTTTAAAATGCATTTTATTCTTAGACCTAGTTTTGGAAATAATAGAATTCAAACATAGGCCTATATCTTTTACAGATCCTGAACATAAATTATTGAGCTTATGACTAGAAAAGTTAAGTTTATTTGTTGTTACCTTATTTAGCCCTTCTGAAATAGTGGTGATATAGTTTTTTTGAGAAATGTCAACAACCCTTTTAAAACTTGTGTCATAATTATGGATATGAATATCAGATGTTGGGTCGACCGCAGCAGCTCGTAGCAGTTGAGGCTCCATAACAATTGTAATGGAATCATCCTCCACTCTAGGTTGTGAATTTTTGGTTCTCAACTGGCCCTCCGTTTCTACAGAAAAGTTACCATTCTCTTGTATATGAAGAGGCGCTGGCTATTTGGTGTCTACAACACTTTTAGTCTACACTGTTTCTGAGATCTTCTGCACTAATAACTTCTAACCCCTTATGTTCAGATGTAGCCCATGATGACTGAAATGATGTTGGTTGATACCATGTATGTTAAGTAGGTTAAGTTTTGTATTATCCTGTAGTCTTCTGTTAAGGTGGTTGATTTGGCTGTTTACATAATTTCGAGGATTGAGATCATGTCGGTGAAATAAAGGTACTATATGACGACTGAAATGATGTCGGTTGATACCATGTATGTTAAGTAGGTTAAGTTTTGTATTGTGCTGTAGTCTTCTGTTAAGGTGGTTGATTTGGATGTTAACACAATTCCTCGAGTTCAGATCATGTCGGTAATAAAGGTACTATTGTTATGTTAGTGTGACTGTTTTTCTTGATAAATTCCAACAACTGTTTTTCAACAGAGTTTGCAACTTTACTACTGTAAAGAATGGCAGAGCTGGTCATTAGTATCACCAACAATTACTACATTATCATCTTTTGTTAAGCGAGGAATCATATCTTCGGTGTTTTCCAACATATGATCCAGTGGTGCACCAAAACTAGCCCACACACATAGATTTGTTTCACATGGGTTGAAACTAAAAAACTTGACTAGTTTCCTACTGTGACTATCACCAAAAATCATTACATTTTTCTTCCGTGTTTGCTTAACAGTATTTAGGCCTACTTTCAAGTTTTCATTTATTTTTGGATTCACTACTATAGGCCTATTAGTTGGATATTTAGGATTAGTCCTACTTTTATTGAAGGCATTTAGCCTATGCGTTTGGTTGGGTTTAGGAGTTGACACAGCTTTAAACGGCCTATGCTGAACTTTGATTATGGCCTCCTGAGATGAATGGCCTCCGTTTGATTACTTGTAGACCTATAGGGTCTTCATCTCCAACATCATGTTTTGTCAGAATATTAAGAGTTCCATAAGGGCAATGTAAAATCATTCATGCCAGATCTATTTGAGATTAACATGTTATTGGTATCAGCTTTGATCCTAGTCAAGCTAATGTTAGACGTTGAATGCTTATGAAGGCCTAATTGCAACTTATCTTTTAAACCTGAAATTTCCTCTTCTCGTTTTAAAACTATCATCTACAACTGATGACTATTAGTTTTTAGAGATTTAATTTGATCTGAGGCCTTTTCAAGATCTTCATTTAATAGCTTGATTATTAAATTAAGTCTTTCTACTTTATCAGCCAAACATTTATTTATGTCTTTTGTTGTGTTCATGTCTTCATCAATGATCTGTTGAATTGCAGCCGAATGTTCAAAAGTAGAACCATTGACTTTTTGTGAGCTAGATGGATATATCTTCCTCTGATTTCTCACAGTTTTCACAGAACCTTGGTTTATCCTTGTTTTTAGAAAGATAGCTAGACTGATCATCTGATAATAGTGAACATTTAAGATGGAACCATTTTCCACAACTCCCTCTACATAGTACATCTTTAGCTTTTTTACTTACATTTTTTCTTTGTTTCATTCTGATTTGACTAAGGCCAAGGCCAGATGCAGTCTAATCCAACTGAATCTAACAGTTTAATATAACATAACTACAAATACAGTATTCAAATAACTTCCAGCTTTCACAAAAAGGATTAATATAAATGTCTATACTCAATTCCACGTTCACCGTGCAGTACGGAGCGCCCATACGCCATGTTATCCAAACAGCAGTCTCGTCGTTACTAGCCGTCCAAAAAACATCAAGTCTCGCGCAACGCTCCTTTATACACCGAATTAATTATTTTACTTCGGTTGGGCCTATATTTTATTTAGTTTTGTCTTAAACTTACTTTTATTCATAGATAAAAAGAGTTCAGAGAGCAATTCTTTAACACTTAAACAATGTAAGTTAAATAAGATTCAGTCATGTGAAAGTAATAAATTTGGAATGATAATTAACGCAGTTATAGATAAGTAAAAATATGTATATTAAACACCAAATATATTTATTCATATAGGCCATAGGCTACAATTATGATGTCATGATATTCCTATTTTATTTTTATAACTTTACTCACGTTGATTGCCTTCCTTGATTTACTGTAGCAAAGCAACTCCAGATTCAACGCTGACGTGTGACGTAGTTGAGCTATCTTCTCCCTCACTGGACAAGTTTGTCGAAGACCCCGAGAGTTGAATAATTAAAGGTTCCACGTCATCCTGCAAATTATCAATCTTCCACATTTCTTTTTCAATTTTGTCCACGTGATTGCAGTAGTTGTTCCATTGCTCTTTTGTGACGGCCTTAAAGGCGTTTTCAATTAATGGCTCCATTAGCTTGACATTATACGTTTTGTTATTAACAGCCACATGCCTTTTAACTTGGCTCCACACTAATTCTATAGGATTTAACTCGCAATGATAAGGAGGGAGTCTCAGAACTTCGAGTTTATGGGTCTTAGCTATCTCGTCGACAACGTTAAGATTAAAAAGATGCTTAATTTTTTGCACCTCAGCGAGCAGTTCTTTCTTCAAGATATCCGGTGGAAAAGCTACTTGTTTAGCTATTAACCAATTCTTTATGTCTTCTTTTTTAGTTTTTGTATTTGGTATTTTTTCCACTTTACGGCTATGGTACGATGCGTTGTCAATAACAACAACAGTACCGGGAGGAACATTAGAGACTAATTGTTCTTCAAACCATTTTTCACGTTTCTCCATCCATTTCAGCGTGGAAATCGGCTGCTCCTTTTTTTGCTAAAAATATAAGCTGCGCTCCTTCAACAAAGCCACTTTCTCCTCCTGCATGCACAATAACAAAACGGGGCCCTCGTTGAGTTGGGTCTTTTAACCCCGTCGTCAGTCCAGCTAAGAAAGCATCCTTCAGTGTTTTAATAGTTGTATCTCTCCATATTTTTGAGGTCGCTTGCCCAACATTTACCCATGTTTCGTCCATAAACACAATATTTCTCTTTTGTTTCCTAAACTGCCTCATTGATCTTAAGTATGAATGGCGCCAAACAATTAAATCGTCTCTTTCTAACAATAAAGACTGTCTTCTGCGCTTTTCAAAGCAAAATCCATTTTCCCTAACCAGCCTTCACAGCGTTGTTCTTTTAAACTCGGGAAGATCTGGATCTTCGTTTACTTTTTCTAAAACTGCAGAAAGTGTTGGAGGTGTATTAGTAGCGAAAAAGGAATGTATAATCTTCCGAATAGTTCCAACAACAAACCCATCATATTTAAGTTTCCTATTAGTTTTGTATTCTATTTTACGCGGTGTTTTTCTTGGCGTTACGATATTCCCAGTGCTCTCCTCTTTCCGAAATTTGTAAACCGAGCGCACACTGGTTAAAGTTGCTTCACTAGTTTTTTTAACCCAAAATGTCACATTTTCTTCAGGAAATGATTTTTTGAAGTATTTAAAAACATTCAACACTGTTTTACGGTCGCCACTTTTAATAGGTTTTCCTGCAGATCTCGACGCCATAACACAAAATCAATATGTCGTAATAAACGTATCAAATCTTAGTGTAAAGAATAAAAACTATAAACAAATGTTACACTACGCAATTATGTGTGATAAATAAATAAAACTTAATAAATCACTATATTCACTATAGTCACGTATACAACGCACGTCCACAAAGGCAAGTTACCTCCTCCAAACTGATCAATTGTTTGGCAGTTGGACTAACGTTTACAAGCCCGTCTTATCAGTAACCATTTGTTATTGTTGTTGCCCTGTCGAGGCATTCTATTTATAATAGAGGACTGTTGACGTCCCCGATAGTAGACAACACAGGACAGATTGTTTCCTTTCCTTCCCACGTTCAGAACCTTATAACTGCGAGAAAAGCGACGGATCAATTTTATTTGTACCAATTTTTCCACGTAATAAATCTATAATCTATTCAAGACAATCCGTTCATATATTAAAAGACACCTACAGGACCCTTATGCAATCATATTATTGTACTTTTTCGGTATTTTGCGTGTTAATTAGATTTTTGAGTTACTGTAGCTATAGACTAACTAACCAATATTGTTTAGTTAGTCTATGCTGTAACTCGTATATTGTTTCATATTAAAGTAAACCTACAGCACTTAGATGAATTTTAATCACGTTTTTAAAATTTCCTATTACACTTTTATCATAGGCTGTTTTTTTTAAAATACCAATCCATAGTGATAAAAAGCATCACAGATAACTGAAACACACATCATATGACCATCTTTATTGTTACGTAGCCTACAGAAAGCAGAAAGTAGTAATATCTACTTTGGCGCCTTCACGCGGGTCGCGAGGACAGTTGACGCAACCCACATAACAAAAAACTTTATATTTACAGTACAGGTAGTAGTTGACCATTTCCCGTAAAATCTGTACTGCACGGTGAACGTGGAATTGAGTATACATTGAATCCTAGTAACTCACGAGAACAGCCCAATCACGCGATATTTATTTAGATCTCGTAATCCACGAGATAACGCTCAATCTCGAAATGAATGTCTAAATCTCGAAAAACACGAGATTCCACGAGAACACGTTCGTTGTAGAATTAACGCTATCTTTAACAAGACCAATTTTGAATTAGGATTGTTTTAAAATAACAACAAACACAGTTAAAATTTATAGCACTTAGTATTTTACTTTACTTAATAAAGGTAAACAAACACTTCTTGCAGACATCTAAAACCTACAATTTGTAAAACACATTAATTATTTCACACACATAAATACTTGCCAGAAGTAAGAACACTTCTTCCAGTGATTAATAGTTAAATACTGATTGTTATTTCATTGCTATTGTATTACAGGAAATGCCAGCTATTGTTGTTCAACGATATATTGCTCAATCTTAATATTTCTGAGTCTAGCTTACTGTAAATATATAAACATATATTTTTGATTAAACAAGTTAAAGATCTAACTATGGAAAAATTATACTTATATTTGGAAAATGTATACAACTACTGCTTTTATATTTTATGCAATTATTGATAAACATTGTTGTTTATGATCATAAGAGTTGATCATTTTATAATGTTCTTGTGTTTGTGAACTTAGTATTTATTAGGCCATATTACTATAAAATAGTGTTTATTGTACAAAATTTACCTCCTGGCCTGGAGTCAAGTGGTAAGCTACTCAGTGCCTCTTGTGACCCTCTGTGTTAGGGTGATACGAAAATAATTTACTCATTGTTTAATTTAATCACAAGTTTTTACCTAAAGATATTTTCAGACAAAAGCCATATGTCCTCAAAGCACATTTTATACTCAATCAAAGAAAATAGATTCAAGAAAATATAAATTATGGTTACTAACAAATAACTATTTTCTTGAAGGGCTGAAAAAAACAATTGGTGTTTCTGACACTCTGTATTATAGGCCAGTCTAAAAAGGGTTAAATAGATGTTCTTTCTGATATTTGATTCAATGCCATTTTTAAGAAATAACCTAAAAACATGTTATTTTCAAATGAATTAAAAAGAATGTTACAAAAAGATAACAATTAAAAAAAATATATATGATGATGATGATAGTATTGGATAAATATTTACTGTTGTTATTTGCTGCTTAAACTAAATAAATAAATGAAAAACACACACACAGGGTACAACAAGGAATAATGAAGTGTATTGATACAATAAGATAACCAATTGTACAGTGAAATACTATGTTAATAAAATGTCTTTATTTAATTTGCTTTTATCTTCTTTCTTGCTTTACAAGAAAGAGGTTGGTGCTTACAACCAGAGGTTGGCAGCTCTGACTGCTATGAAGTGCACGGGCTTACTTTCGCTCAATTTTAATTTAATAATTATTGATATTTGCATTCTTTTCCACCGAAGTTGTTGCATTTAACAGTGTCGTGAGTACACACCTTGCCAACAAAACTCACGGTCAGTTCTTGTAGTAAGTAATAAATGTTTGGTGGAATACTGTGTCGTCAATAACCTCAATTTTGTCTATATGAGACGTGCACCTCGTGCTAATAAACATAACCAAACAAGTAACAACACTATCAATAAAAAGGAACTGGAAGGGGGACGCTGTCCCAGTTAGACGCACCGGAAGCAGGCTGTTCATGCTGAGCAAATATCACCAGTTGCAAATTTACCTCTCTCTACCTCCTACTACTTGTGGACATTTTGCCTACCGAGTTAAGCAGGGCCTATCACCGACCCTCATATATTGTCAACACAGAGATTGACCTGGCCTACACCTGCCTACCTGGTTACACTTTGTGCAATACCTCGTTGCATCACCTACTGCCAATGGAGTTCTGCAGGCGTTCAACCTATCATGCGTGATTGTAGATTTTGTCAAGGAATAATAGACGTTTTCTGCAATTTTATTTAAAAAATTTTTTTGTTTTTTTTATCCAATTGACCTTTAGTTGTTCTGTATTGTGGCTTTGTTGTAGATAATATTTTGTAAATAAATAGTAGAGTTTGTATAAACTAGATTATTGATTCAATTAATTATGGATTAAATAAAGACATTAATATAAACGAAAGCGCCAACTATTTGACAACTGACAGGAAGCAGTTACATGTAGAACTATTACAGTGTCGCGGCTCTCAACTGGCAGGCGTCTCCTGCACCAAAAGGAAAACATATGGAACATTGTTGGTGCCTTACTGCAATGAATACTTCTCTATTCATTGCTTACTGTTAATGAATGACTCAATGCCAATTATTGGCAAAACAATAAATATTTACTGTATAATTTGATTGTAATCCTTGTATTTAACTACCTGTATAATATTTTAGTAAGTTTTAAAATAGCATGGCTGCTGTTATTTTACCTCTTGTACATCTAGAATTAATGTTAGACTCAGTTGAAAATCTAGATGGGGATTCTGAAATGTATGTTTCTAACATTTTTAATGATCTGAAAAAACTAACTGTTAACTATCCAGAAATATTAGGTGAGGTCAATAAAGTAACGCAAAATGTCGTTAATCTTTTGCATAAATTTGAACTTACCAGTAAAACTAATAATGAATTAGAGGATTCAATTGTTAAAGTTGAATTAGAAAATAAGAATCTTATTTCTTGTTATGAGCTTGAAAAAATGAAACGCCGTGAGGATCTAAATGACTCACTCTCTCTTCAGGACTCTATCGAAACAGAAAAAGAGTTTTTAAAAAATAAAATCATAATTTTAAATAGTAAACTAAGTGACCTTCAACACTCCCTATCTAATGTAATGTCAACCCAGTTGCTATTAGAAGATAAGTTAGCTCTTAAGGAGAGTGAGATTTCAAAGCTTGATTTAAATCTAAAAAAGATCAATAATTCTAACCAAGATAAAGACCTAAAAATAAGCTATTTAACAACTGAGCTTAAAGAATCTCTGACTAAATGTTGGCATAAGAGTAGGTGGCTTGACGACACCATCTTACAAGCATACTTTGACTCATTTTCTCAAATAAACATGCAATCCAATGTAAGGTGCATGTTTTTGGGCCCTTCCATGACTCAATTCTTGAGACATGGCGACCAACATGATGTAAATAAAATCTTAGTTGATCTCAATTTTGATAAAACTGACTATGTATTTTGCTGTGTCAGCAACAGTAGTGACCCGAGTAAAGACGACAGTGCTTCACACTGGAGCCTTCTTGTACTTGACAATACTACACATATTGCATTACACTTTGACTCACTATCTAAGACAAATTTTAAGTCCGCCCAATCTCTATCAAATAAACTATCTTTCACTAATGACCTCTTTCATGAAATGACATGCCCCCAGCAGAAAAATGAATTCGAATGTGGTCTTAATGTGTTGATAAATGCTAGGTTAATTGTAAATGGTTACTGTTGTAATAAAATAGGAGGTAGCTCCCCACTTAAAATTTGGTGTAGCACTTTTTTATGTACCTCAGAAACAAACAAGAGCTTGCTAGGAGAAATTAATGTTAACGTGGGTAATACCGCCAGCAGAAACAACAATGAAAATGTAATTACACCTTTAAAACTTTGTATTAAAAAAAGTGGCACTGAGACGTGGGAGGTTGTTAAGAAAACAAAAAACTGTAGTAAGTCTAATATTCAAACAAAAAATGAGACAGCAAGCCTTAAAACTGTTAATAAGTTTAGCATTCTCTCTACTCTCAATGGCTGTGACATTGAGACTCCCCCAATTCATGCAACCACTGTAAATAATATTAAGGAAACCTCCAAAGTAAACTTAAGCACAACGTCTAAAAATAAACAGTCATCTGAACATAGCAAGAGTAGTGAGCTTGGCATGAGTTCTCTTGTGAAACAGTCAAAACATGAACCGATAAATGGTCCAAAGGTGACAATCCTCTCTGATAGCCACGGTAGAAACCTTGGTCAACTTGTTCAGTCTAGGCTTAAAAGTAATTTTAAAGTATTTGCTAGTGTCAGACCAAACGCTAAAATGGCTCAGGTTGTTGATGTATCTCCAGGTGTGATTAGTAATATGAATAGAGATGATTTTCTGGTGGTAATGGCAGGTACAAACAACTTTGTAAATGAGCGCTGTGGTGGGGATCGTTGATGAGCTTGGCGATTTCCTACGCAAAGCTCCAGCAGTCAAAACCATTGTGGTCGGCCTGACAGAGAGACATGACGACCCTTCCCTTTATTTTCTGGTCGAAGAAGAAAATTCTAAACTCAAAACCTTTTGTGAGCTCCAATCAGACACTCTATTCCTCTCCCTTTCCCAACTTAACCGTTCTTGTTACACCAAACATGGACTCCATCTTAATATGAGGGGCAAAAAAAGTCTTGCAAACATGATATCTAGCATTATATACCAGGGTTTCAATCCAAACTCCTTCCCTGATCATGTCCAGCTGGCTTGTACTTCAAAACACTCTGAGAACAGAATTCCCAGTCACTATAACACCTCTCGCGTCTTTTCAAGCTCTATAAACAAAAACCAGGAAAATTCAGATAGGATTAACCTTACTCAACCCTTCTTTCACCCTTGTCCCAAAAACCCCCAACCTAGACCAACACGTGGTCGTGTTTTTTACAGTAAGAATTTTTTAGATTTAGTTCAAAAACAGTACGGAGTTCCGTGGATGGGTCTAGAAAACATATGGGCAAAGTGTACCAAAGTTATTTAAAAATAACTCACCAAAACATAAGAGGCCTTGAGTCGAAATTAGAGCCTTTCCAAATTTTTATTGAAGACCAGGAACCAGATATTATATGTATAACAGAACATAACCTACAATTGCATGAATTTAATGTACTGAAAATAAATGGTTTTAATAATGTAGCAGCTTATTGCCGCTCAAATATAGAAAGAGGTGGGGTTTCAATTTTCATGAAGGAACACATAGAGTACAAGGTCTTAGACGTCTCTGAATATTGTATTGAGGGCCTTATTGAGCTGGCAGCTGCCAAAGTAAAGCTTATGGATGGAGATTTGCTCTTGGTAGCTGGCTACCGGCCCCCTAACAATCAACATGATGTATTTTTTGATTTATTGTCCAACTGCTTGTGCCGATTTGGCTCAGGGTGCTGGGGAACTGTTGTTATAGGTGACTTTAACATCGACCTGGCAACTGATTCATTTACAGCTCATAAATTTTTAACTATTATGTCTTCTTTTGGCTTGATGAACACTGTAACATCATTCACTAGAGAATTTAAAGGCTCAAAAACTCTCATTGATCATGTGTTCACAGATTTAGATGGCAGTCAAGTTGATACTACAGTGGTAGTTTCAGCTTTATCTGACCATTATGCTCAGACAGCAGTAATAAAACATCAAGCTAATACTGACAATACGGCCAAATTCAGGGTCACACGACCTATATCAGCCAGTAAGGATGTGTTTAGGACATTACTTAGCCGTGAGAATTGGAATGAATTGTATTCAGCTCAAGATATTGACGACAAATATGCTATTTTCCAAAACAGTATAAGATACATTTTTGAAACATCTTTTCCTGAAAAAAAGGTTAAACTAAAACAAACAAACAAAATAACAAATAAAATTAAACTGAGCACTGAGTTATACAACCTTAGGCAACAAGTACAAGAATTGTATATTAGCACAAGAGATCTTGATTCTATGCACTTCATGAGGCAATATTACTTGAGGGTAAAAAATACCTACAGAAACCTCATAAGAGATAGCAAATCACAGAATATTTTACGCAAAATTACTACATCTGAAAATAGAACCAGGACAATATGGCAAGTAATTAATGATAACAAATCAGGACAATCGCAAACACATAAAGTGACTGAAGTAGTAAAGGACGATGGTGAAGTAGTTGATAAACCAATATTAATGGCAAAAACTCTCAATGATTATTTTGTGAAAGTGGGTGAGATGAAAGATACTGGGTCGAGGCCAAAAACTGTGCTGATAGATAGCAACGTTGTAAACTCATTCTTTTTTCGCCCAGTGACGGAAAAAGAAGTAGAACTTACTGTAAAAGGGCTGACGAACAAGAGGTCGGCAGCATCAGATGGTATATCCTCTATAATTCTTAAAGAAACTGTTGACTTGCTGACCATGCCTCTCAGCCACCTGATAAATTCATCTTTTCAGCAGGGAAAGTTTCCTACAGCCCTAAAACTTGCAATTATTAAACCAATAAAAAAGAATAAAAGTGATAATTCATGTCCTAATTTTAGACCAATTTCCATTCTATCAACGGTATCGAAAGTGTTTGAAAAAGTAGTATTGACAAGGCTCTGTGATTTCCTGGAAAATAATAACATTCTTTTCAAAAATCAGTTTGGTTTTGTAAAATATAAAACAACAGTACATGCCATGTTTACTCTTATTTCTAACATTACTAAATCTCTTGATTCGAGACTGTTTAGCTTGGGGGTATTCTTCGATCTGAGCAGGGCGTTCGATAACGTAAACCATGATTTGTTGCTGAAGAAATTATCGCTATACGGAATAAGAGGTTTGGCCCAAGATTGGTTCAGTTCTTACCTGACAAATCGTAGGCAGTTTGTTGAAATAACAGCTACGGATGAACATGGTTGTATAACAGCTCATCGTTCTAATGAAAAGAGCATTGCTAGTGGAGTGCCACAAGGATCCGTCCTCGGTCCCGTACTGTTTCTGTTATTCATTAACGATTTGCCAAGCAGTATTACATCAGGCGAGTTATGTCTCTTTGCGGACGACACGTCATTGTCTGTATCTGGCTCCAGTACGGAAGATCTTGAAATGCGTGGCTTCATTGAGGCTAATAATTTGCTCCAATGGTTTGACGAAAACTTGCTCACACTTAATGCAGACAAAACTAAAATTCTTGATTTCCACATAAATTCATACAGAGCACAAAATAATATTGGTATAAATATTTTGTTGGGTGTAAATGAAATAGAAACTTCTCAGTCAGTAAAATTCTTGGGTCTCCATCTGGATAACACACTTAATTTTCATTCTCACATTGAACTCGTATGTAGACGGATTAGCTCAGGTATTTTTATTTTGCACCGCCTCTCTAGGTTTGCCAGCGTGGAGGTATTGCTTTCCGCTTACTATGGTGTAGTTTATCCTCATTTAAACTATGCTGTATCTATATGGGGAGCTGAAAACTCAAGGACCTTGTTCCTTTTCCGGCTCCAGAAACGGGCTGTAAGAGCAATTTTTGGTCTCCATAGACGAAGGTCGTGTAGGGAAATATTCCGTGTCAGTAACCTGTTGACATTTCCCTCAATTTACATATTATCTTGTTTGATATTTGTCAAGGAGAACCTTTCATTATTTTCAAGTCAAAGTCCATCTGTTCATAATCACTTTCTCCGAAACTGTACCGACTTAAAAATTCCTCAGCATCGCACGTCTTTTTTCAAAAATCACCTTTTTTATAACGGCATCAAATTTTTTAATAAATTACCTGTCGAGCTCAAGTTGGAGTCAAACCTTTCAAAATTCAAAAAAAAGTTTAGAGCCATTCTCGTGGATAGATCTTACTACAGCGTTCATGAGTTTCTTGCTGGCGGTTCATAGGAGTTATTCATATGAATATAACTCAGTACATGTTGTGCACCTTAGATTTATTTAGTTATTTAGCTAGTTAAGAAATATAAATAGCATCTTATTATGTAACCAGATAGTTCTTTTTTAATTTTGTAACACAGCATTTCACTGTTGACTTGGTTAATGCAATTGTATTGTCACTTTAACTGAATAAATGACTTATTGACTTATTGACTTACAACTTGGTTTCTTCTGGTTTATGCTCCGGCTGAAAACATACTCGGTAGTACAACATAGAGATACCTCAGGGAAGGGATGTCGAGCTGGCCATCAATGTTCTTATGAGATTTAATATTAATTATGTTTAATTGTCCAATTAAAAATTTGAAAAAGAGAATAATTTAAAAAAAACAGTATCAGGAAAAAAAAATTATCAAATAAGGGAAAAGATAGGGAGAAAGTTCAAATTTAAAGTTCAATTTTCAATGGAAAATATCTTCACAGCAATTAGTCTATGGTCTGGTCTCACCAAATTTAAGTTTAAAGTTGTCTTCACCACAAACTTAGAATTCTTGATGTTTTGGGAAATTTAAATATGTTTGTGGCCAAATTTAATAAATAAAAGTTTTGTAATGATTTACAAAAACACTTTTATTGGGAATGTCACTAAATAAAGTCACTGTATTCTGGCTGCATCTTCTCTCCTTCAAGGCTAATAATGGACTCTCACTGCTACTAGTTCCTTTCTCAATCCACAATTACAACAATGTGTCACTGGTTGCTTGATGATCACTTCACTTCACCAGGGGATGTGGGGGTTGGTATTATAATAAATCAAATATTAAAATCATGAGTAAATTAAATTAATGTTGAAATATTTTAGAAAAATGGAATAGGTTAAAAAAAAAAACCTCCAATTCTTAAATTAAATTATGCCAAATCTAAGAAAGGAAAATATTTATTAATAAAATGATTAAACATAGAGTATGCAAATTATTGGGAACTGAATTAAATTAAATTAATGTGATAAAATATATGATCAATGAGTGTGATGAGATTATTAGTGATGGGTAGCAGCTGGTTTAAATGGAAAGAAACAAGGTAAGTGGCAGATGTTCTTACATATGATAAAAAAAATAAATAAACAAACATAATTTGAAACATCTCAAAGATAAATTTGAGTATTTGATTGTCAAGGTGGAGAATAACCCAGCAATTTGGGAGAGCACATTAGACATTTTTTCTGATAAGAATGAGAAGCTGAACGCGGAATTAATTAAAATGGATTTTAAAAAAATACAATTAACATACCTGGTCAGATTGTGGTAGAAGATGAACATGCTTTTTACGCTGATGCTGTAACAGTTTGGCTTTTGACGCATACTGCTTGTGACACCACTGACATCCATGGGGATTGGTGGTTACACTGCCTACAGTCTGTGAAAAAGTGGGGTTGGGCAGCCCTGGAATATCTGGCACTCCTCCCTAAAAGATGACAACACTTTATTGTACTACTTTTGTCATAACTATTTAAATAAGATTGTAAATCAAATAATTGATGACTTTCAACCTAGTTAGGTAAAGCCACTAATTTTTTATTTTTCTTTCATCATTTCACATTACACTTAAATCATACAGTACAAGTAAATGTCACACAACACAAATATATATCAATATAAGCACAAAATGCACAAATATATTACAATACAAGTACAAAATGCAAAAAATTATGGTGATCCATTTGGTGAACCAGAGGGATTCACAAAAGAATCTGGTCTGAGGAAGGTGAGCATTTAACTTTTGTACTTGTACTTGTATTGTAATATATTTATGTATTTTGTGCTTGTATTGATATATATATTTGTGTTGTCTGAGTTACTTGTA
>JAQJVL010006605.1:0-28100 GCA_035578905.1 Stictocephala bisonia | reverse complement strand
GTTCACTTGTAACTAATATTCAATATTTTTACTTCATTACAAATCAATAATATATATATATACACGTTTATATATGTAAACGTACCGGTATTCACTAATAACTTCTGCGGTCTTTCAAACGATATATCGATAAGTCACAGTGTTATTACGATTTTGTTATTGCTCTTATGATCGATGAAAATAACCCCAATGACGCTATAATCAATAGTTTAGGTGTCCAGACAAAAAACCGCTACAACTTGCCGATTGTCATCATAACTTTACACAGATAACTAAGCCAAAATATCAACATTCGAATCACAATAAATTTCAAAAAGACACTTCCTCTCAAGGGAAATTTATAACGGAAAAGTTGGCACGGTTGGTTTACCTCCACTACCAATGAAGTACTACCAACCTCAACATCCTTCCCTCACAGATAACAAAAAATTAAGCTTAAGAAACCGTACAAGAAAAAAAACTGTATCTAAAGTTGACTAATATAATATAGTATTGGCAGTGTAAAAAGGTCAATTGTTAAATACACAGAACATAAATAAGAGTGTAATCAATAAACTAAGATACAGGCTTATGGACATTTAAATGATAATCAAATAACATCAACGCAGACAATGTTACACTAAGATATTTTTTTAAATATTACTGCTATATATTAACTAATATACACAATATAATATATGTTAAAAATTATACACATATGCTTTGCCTTGTATTATATACACATATAATAAAACGTTGCCTAATATATTCTCCAATATCTGATATGAGTGTTAGTAAAATGGGTTGCAAATGATTGTGATGAGTGATAGTGGTTGTTCATAGATATATAGAACAATCTAAATGTAGTAAATTGACAATAACAAATGACCATAAAATGACCCCTACACATACAGTATTACTGACACCCAGTTATATAAATTTTAATGAGTATGTATCCATCCTTTGTTTTTGAAAATGAAAGAGAAAAAATGAATTTAAAAAAATGTACACATAAACAATTACAACAAACCAAAGAGCATTAATGAAATTAATATAACAAATCTCTATCTAATAAAAAAAAAACAAGAGAGTAAAAAACATATAAATTATACGTAACACCGAACTCATCAACTTAGTATGTTAATCGAATGTTATTTACGAATGTTTTACTACAATGTTATTACAGTTTATTTTACATTTTAATTTAGAATATATAGAATTTTATTAGAATTGTATTACTAATAAAATTAATAGAGGTTTTTTGTTAAAAATATTAAATCATTTATCAAAAGGCGTTTATCATGATTTTAAAAAAAATTTTTACCACCCAAAATACAATATCTAATGTTTTTCAAATATCTAAAATGTGTGTTCAATTTTACATGTTGGTAAAATTACAATTCCACCTAACGTCTGCAATTCTAAAGTTTACGAGGAATATACGAATATGTCTAACGTTTAGTAGACTTACATTCGAAGCATTATTTATTTAAAAGACTGTTTTCCTTCTACTAACAATAATTCGCATAGTTAAACACCATCAAGAGACAATATATAAACTATAAAAACATTGAAGCGAGGTACCTAAAAATATTATGTCAGTCTTATTTAAAGCGGAAATACATAAAACTATACTAGATAACGTAAAGTTAGCGCTAAAAAATAAACATTTACTTTAAAAAATCCCAGCTTAAAAAATACTATTTATGAAATGTCTTTTTATGAAAAAGACAAGTTTAAAACTATATGAGTTCCATTCGATTGTATTCATTGCGTTTATAACCAGCCTATATATCCAACATATTTAAATTAACTCAGGATAACGTTCTTGCACTATCAAACAAATACAAAGAATACTAGTAGAATATATGTCTTGGTCTAAACGTTATTTGAAAACCTCGTCCACCAAGCAAACCTTCGCAACGTTCAATGTTGACCCTTGTTACCAGAATTGTTAGGGGCAAAGGGCAATCAGTCTTGGTTGGTTTGTCCGTCACAAAATCACCCTTTGTCAATGGCTTTCTACTTTTTCTTTTGTTGTTGAAGACTCAAAGGGATTTCGATTCCAAAATAGTCTTTTGACAGCTAGTTTTGCCTGAAGGGGGAAATGCAGAAATGAGGTTAGCCTAAAAAGAAAACTTGAATGCGTTCGAGATATAGTAGTCTTTACCTTTAAAACTGATTGAACATCATTGAAAATCATACTTTAAGTGGTACCCCACTTTTTTCTGACATGAAATTTGTCAAATTTTATATCTTGGGTGTCATAAACATTGTTCATTATTTAAAAATAAAAACTTAATATTATAAATTACATTGGTAATAATTATTATAAAATAGTTTAAATTTACTTGTATTTTTACGTCACAAAAATATAGCGATTTTTATTTAAAATATTGTGTACAACTTAAAACAATTTTGAACAATGTTAATAAAGGAATGCGGCTTAAAGCATCGTGTTCCCGTTTTCCAACAACACAAGGAATGCGTTAAGTATACGTAAAGTAGTGAGCCAACTACTAAGCACAAACAGTTATTGTATGTTTACACTTGATATTTATTAATTTATTTGTTTCCGTTGAGCCCACTGAAAAATACTGGGTGTAAAAGTAACTTATTCAGTAATGCATTTAGTTAGAGGTATAAGTAACAGATTACGTTATTCAGTCCTTCTCGTAATGACCACGGTAGTATACGCCAGATGTGCAGTAACGGACAACGTTATTCAGTCCCTTCCGTTACGACCAGATGAGTATACGCAAGAGGTGCAGTAACGGACGACGTTATTCAGTCTCTCTCGTTACGACCAGGGTAGTATACGCAAGATGTACAGAAACGGACAACGTTATTCAGTCCCTCTCGTTACGACCAGGGTAGTATACGCAAGATGTGCAGTAACGGACGACGTTATTCAGTCCCTCTCGTTACGATCAGGGTAGTATACGCAAGATGTACAGTAACGGACAACGTTATTCAGTCCCTCTCGTTATGACCACGGTAGTATACGCAAGATGTGCAGTAACGGACGACGTTATTCAGTCCCTCTCGTTACGACCAGGGTAGTATACGCAAGATGTGCAGTAACGGACGACGTTATTCAGTCCCTCTCGTTACGACCAGGGTAGTATACGCAAGATGTACAGTAACGGACAACGTTATTCAGTCCCTCTCGTTACGACCAGGGTAGTATACACAAGATGTGCCGTAGTGGACGACGTTATTCAGTCCCTCTCGTTACGATCAGGGTAGTATACGCAAGATGTGCAGTAACGGACGACGTTATTCAGTCCCTCTCGTTACGATCAGGGTAGTATACTCAAGATGTGCAGTAACGGACGACGTTATTCAGTCCCTCTCGTTACGACCAGGGTAGTATACGCAAGATTTGCAGTAACGGACGACGTTATTCAGTCTCTCTCGTTACGACCAGGGTAGTATACGCAAGATGTGCAGTAACGGACGACGTTATTCAGTCCCTCACGTTACGACCAGGGTAGTATACGCAAGATGTGCAGTAACGGACGACGTTATTCAGTCCCTCTCGTTACGACCAGGTTAATATACGCAAGGTGTGCAGTAACGGACGAACGGCGTTATTCAGTCCCTCTCGTTACGACCAGGGTAATATACGCAAGAGGTGCAGTAACGGACGACGTTATTCAGTCCCTCTCGTTACGACCAGGGTAGTATACGCAAGATGTGCAGTAACGGACGACGTTATTCAGTCTCTCTCGTTACGACCAGGGTGTATACGCAAGATGTGCAGTAACGGACGACGTTATTCAGTCCCTTACGTTACGATCAGGGTAGTATACGCAAGATGTGCAGTAACGGACGACGTTATTCAGTCCCTCTCGTTACGATCAGGGTAGTATACGCAAGAGTGTTTAGTAACTCCACCCTTAAGAACATCGTTACTGGTTTCATATCTATTATTCAGTCAATTTACACACTAAATAAAACATTGATATAAAAACTTTATATAACAGCTTACAATTTAATAGAGACCTAGGGAAATTTTTGAAACTTCTGTACAAGGTTTTCTCAATAACTTGATTTTTAATACATAACTGAGATACTATTCTACTAGTGTTGAAAACTTTCATGAATACAAACTAAGCGTCATCATATTATATTAGTAAGCTATCTTAAATTTACATAATAATTCAGCCATGTTAATGCTAAGTGTTTTTAATACATAAATGTTTGATTACGATATATTTTTTCCACTAAACCATCCCCAAAAACCGTTCACAATAAAAAAATTTTAATTTTCTCAACCTGAAAATCTTTCATGAATCATGTCCTAAGCACCCTTAAAGTCCTTTCTATACTTTCCTTTTAAACAATGTTATACTCAGGTGAAGTTGGAAGTGAGCTGTTAAGTGCGTTGATATTCTTGATCAATATCATAAATTACCACGCGTTTATTAATCCTACTAAAATTAATTTTAAAGGCCCACTCAACTACCCAGTGTATAATAATAACCTACTATGTATTAGCAAATTTGATTACTGTATATTTTACAGTATATTAGATTTCAATATTTAATTGATTAATACCACAAAATGAGATATTCCATAATACAGCATAATATTCCATTGAGTAAAAGTTACATTTTAGGCACATACATTTATTAATATAAGAGTTAAGTTACACTTCCTCAATCATGGCAACGTGATAGCAAGTCTATCTGGACCAAAACTAAGCCACCAAACACACTATTCCCACTAAAATCCTAGTACACACCGAAAACCTTGTATGCGAAATACGAGTGTTTAAGCCCCACGTTAGGTTTTTACAATTACACGTTTTATTCATTGCAATTAACATAATAGTGCAGCCCTATTTGGATCTATTCATAAATACCTCTTAATTAAAACTGCTGGCGGTTTTAAAGTGAGGTACTTGTATAGTTGCAATTACGCTGAACAGTTCTTGTGACAAGGTCTGAGTATGAGCATGCATTGAATGCATCGTTCTACTCGTCGAGTAAAAACAACATCTGTACTGTGGTGACTTCTGTATCAAGGGTGTACAAAATTATAATAAAACTTACTTCAGGTTGTGACTGTTAATACAATGTAATATCATCAAGGTTGTGACCTTGATGATATTACATTGTATTTGGCTGCAATAGTTATGGTAATATGTACACTAGTTATAGCGATAGTTACTATGTACATATTAATATAAATAAATTATTTTAAAAACGGTGGTGACATTCTGTTAATCAAATTAGATATATTAAATGTATCGTTATATTAAAATATAAGCTTTATAACGTATTCTCCAAAAACAAAGAATAGACACAAATTTATTTTTGTTTATCATTAATTTCTCAAACACAGGAGCAAATAACAAATTAGCCAAGATATCTTATTCAGTAAACTTTAATTGAAAATCAAAGAAAACAATACTCGCTCAACAAAATTAAAATTTAAATTATTTGTCCTTTTGATGTGACTTTCTCAAAAGGACCAGCAAGGTAGACTCTCAACCAGACGATACATTCACCTTTGGCAACACTTACTGATGCCTTCACAAACAATGGATCACATCATTCGGTACTGCACTTATTTTATGGGGTTAGCCAACATAAAGAGAATCAGAGAGGGAGAGGGGGAGGGGAGAGGGAGAGAGGGAGAGAGAGGGAGAGGGGGGAGGGAGGGAGGGGGGAGAGGGAGAGAGAGAGAGGGGGGGGGAGGGAGGGAGGGAGGGAGGGAGAGAGGGAGAGGGAGAGGGAGAGAGAGAGAGAGAGAGAGAGAGAGAGAGAGAGAGAGAGAGAGAGAGAGAGAGAGAGAGAGAGAGAGAGAGAGAGAGAGAGAGAGAGAGAGAGAGAGAGAGAGAGAGAGAGAGAGAGAGAGAGAGAGAGAGAGAGAGAGAGAGAGAGAGAGAGAGAGAGAGAGAGAGAGAGAGAGAGAGAGAGAGAGAGAGAGAGAGAGAGAGAGAGAGAGAGAGAGAGAGAGAGAGAGAGAGAGAGAGAGAGAGAGAGAGAGAGAGAGAGAGAGAGAGAGAGAGAGAGAGAGAGAGAGAGAGAGAGAGAGAGAGAGAGAGAGAGAGAGAGAGAGAGAGAGAGAGAGAGAGAGAGAGAGAGAGAGAGAGAGAGAGAGAGAGAGAGAGAGAGAGAGAGAGAGAGAGAGAGAGAGAGAGAGAGAGAGAGAGAGAGAGAGAGAGAGAGAGAGAGAGAGAGAGAGAGAGAGAGAGAGAGAGAGAGAGATTCAAAAATGGCTCTATGGATTGGATTTAGCTTTGTGACATAGATAACTTTTATATTTTATACTATATATAACATATATTTTGGATCTTTAGCCAAATATAAATTACAGTTGTTTTTCTTTATTTTTTATTATTATTAATATGTAATAGTAGCTGACAAAAAAATCCATACGATTAATAGGACAAATATATACTACTAATATTTAAAGATCGTTCTAATCTCCTCTATTTACTGTTGGACTACTAACCCTTTTTGAGCCAACGTTCAGTATTGGTGAACTACGCACTTACGTACTTCTGGAGAAGGGAGCATAGTAGCAATTGACATTTTACGCATATGTAGGCTACATGTAAAAATACCTTTAAAATATGTTCCTTAAGTTTTACTGTCGCTTGGAATAAAATGTTTATTTTCAATGTAATTTTCTTAATTAGTGGATATTTACATTTTCCATAGTAAAAGAAGTTGAATATGTTGATTTTAAGTTTGTAGGCCTACTTACGTAAAATGTTCAGCTTATTTTTAAATTACTTTAGTATTTAGCGACTTAAAATCACCAATATTTTTAAACTGCCTTTTTTAGTTGATTACCTGAGTCAATTTTAAATAAACATATTTTTTTTTGTAATATTTGGAAAAAGAAATTTACAATTAGCCCACAAATATACTCAATATGTGCTCCTCATATACAATGGCATAAATAATGAAAATACATTGAAAAGTAAATGAAAATAAATAGCCATAAAACAAATGTTATGGAGGTACACTAACTCAAAACAAGTTTTTACTCCTGACATTTTGGACTTGAGTTTTTATAATCTTCAACTGATTATTGAACTACATTTATTTTTAGTTTCAATATTAAAAAATATAATAGCTTTAACAGAAAATAAACATTTAAAAATACATAATCAGAAATACTTGGTTTATTAGATGAAACAACACGTTAGTAATATGAGGAATTAGTTACAGACCCATTTCTGACGAGATATCGAAGGCACTGTTCTCTGTACAACTCTGCTGTTCTCCGCATGTGATACATCTACCGTGTCACATTCCACAAGGTCGAGACAAAGAGCTTCCGTCATTTAGTTTAGTGGTTAAATGTGGCTCTGTGTTCCATCCAACACCCATTATGTGTAAGGGGGTTGTTTCATCCAACAACCCATTATGTGTTAGGGGGTTGTTCCATCCAACACCCCATTATGTGTAAGGGGGTTGTATCATCCAACACCCCATTATGTGTAAGGGGTTGTTCCATCCAACACCCCATTATGTGTAAGGGGGTTGTTTCATCCAACAACCCATTATGTGTAAGGGGGTTGTTTCATCCAACAACCCATTATGTGTAAGGGGGTTGTTTCATCTAACACCACATTATGTGTAAGGGGGTTGTTCCATCCAACACCACATTATGTGTAAGGGGGTTGTTTCATCCAACAACCCATTATGTGTAAGGAGTTGTTCCATCCAACACCACATTATGTGTAAGGGGGTTGTTCCATCCAACACCACATTATGTGTAAGGGGGTTGTTTCATCCAACAACCCATTATGTGTAAGGGGGTTGTTGGATGAAGGGCACCCACGACACGCCAAAAATCGTGATAAAATTTCTAAACGGAGAAGGAAACATCTAATACATCCCTCATAAGTATTTTTTATCTAATAATAATTAGTGTTTAAAATACGAAGCGATTTATATTTAGTGTCTCATAGACACACTTTCATTCACAAGTCCAGTTATTTGTAAATGATGTAACCCATTACATTGAGACAGTCTAACAAAAACGATAATGTGATAAGGAACTGTTGCTTGATTGTGAACTTAAGTAAAGTTACAATTCATTTTATGTTCTCTAAAGTCAATTTGCCACCAACGGAAACTATTTTTTTAATACCCCTTATAAGTCTTTATACAGTGAAATATATATTTAACCATTTTGTATTCAAGATATGACTACCCTTAACACGGTACTAAACCAGTAGTAACAATGTAAGTTTCCAAGTTGAGATATAACACTAGTTACAAAGGATAAGTGGTGTCTGCAGACAAAACCCAGAAGACAAAGGGCTAATGGTGCAACTGGGAGGAGCATGTGTCAAATAGTTAATGGAACATTTAGACATGCAGTGGCGTGCCAACTTTGGCTTATATATATATATATATATATATATATATATATATATATATATATATATATATATATATATAGTATATTGCTGACCAGATAAAGTAAAGAATGCAACAAGAAAAATATGACTAAATTAAATGCTAGTGTTTTTTTTATTAAAAAAAAAAAATAAAATAAAAATGTATTTTCAATCATTTTTATTGGCTAATACATGCATTCAATACTGTACCGGACCCAAACTAATGTTTAGACAATTCTCTTGTTTCTTTTACATACGAGTAGTTTCTATTTTGTTTTTATATTGTATACTTAAATATGTATACATTTGTTCCATCAATTCCAAAAGTTATATTAGTAGTTACAAAAGTGGTGAGTTGAAAAAGTTAAAAATTACTTCTGATTTACCGGAAATTATTTCAACATTTTTTTGATGAAACTGAGATCGAAGAAGTCTAATCAGCGAAATTCTTTCGAATTCACCTAGATCAGGGGTCGACTTTGGTTTGGAGATAACAACACAAGAATTGTCCATTAGCATTAATAACTTACGAAATAGGAAGGAAACGCAATGATAAATAATTATAAAAATATATAACAATAACCAGTTTAAATACAAGGTTTGTTCCTTTTAAAATATGAGAAAATATTATATTATTTCTGAGCATTAATAATATTAAAACATTCAGAGTTATTTTTATAAGAATAAAAATTATATCCAAACAATCTTTGAGATTTAAACATATTAAAATGGTGTTTGAAAATTAAAATCATTCACATGTTAATCAAATGTTATTCCTACATAAAATCTGTATTCAGATCTTCGGAGACAATAAACCAATAACAACCTGCCAACTGTCACCGTAACTTTTACACAGATAACTCTGCCAAACTATTGGCATTCGAATCAACACAATAAGTTTCCAAAAGACATTGCCTCTCTAGGGAAATTTATAGCGAAAGAGTTGGCACGACTGGTTTACCTCAGAACACGTAAATAAGGAAGTACTTCCAACTTCAACATGCTTACATTCTCTCACAGTTTTCACAACCGTACGGTAAATTATATTTGGCGGAAAGAGGCTTGAAGTATCTTCTCGTATTTCATGTGCTGTTAAATTATGTTAACTCCATACGCTTTATGTTGTATAGTTTTTTAATTAGCATAATATGTCTTGGTACAAATACAGAACAAGTGAACGTCACACAACACAAATCTCGTGTTGTGTGACGTTCACTTGCATTATTGTTGTATGTATTGTAGTGTCTTAAAGGCCCCTACTGTAACGTATTTTAGGTATACCTTCTCAAACATTTACTTCACAAGCATGTCATGCATTTTTTAGTATTAGCATAAAATACAGTTCAATGCGTATTTTTTTTGCTCATCCACGAGAAAGCCGTATTCAAGGGTAATTGGTTAGTTTTCACTATTTTAATACGTAACATAAACAAATTTTATGAATTAATGGTATAGTAAATATGAAATATATGTGGCCTACCCGATGTTAACGATATTTTTTACAAATTCAGCATTAACTCGCTTATTTTAAATTCAAATTTTTCACACAAAAAAGATTTTTTTTCAATAATTGAAAAAAGAAAAACACTAGAATAGTGTATATTGCATTAATATTATAGTTTTTCCTCCTTGACAATAATACGACATTCATTTATTCATATGAAAAATAAAACCGATATATTTAACACAATTTTTAGGTTAGGTCAAGCTAGTTTAAGTTAAGTACGGTATATTTTACCTGTTAATACTATATAACTTAACCTAACCTAACCTAACCTCATTTGTCAAATATCACAGTTATGCAAAAATTGTTATGTCCAATGTGCAAATTTGGACGTCAGATTCTTATTGTTTTATTTAATGTTTTTTTTTTTTTTTATCGATCATCATAATTTCCGAGACAACATTCCTATAAATTCGTATTCTGGAGTTTAACAATGACTAGTTTTAAAATATCGTGAAAAAATGTTGTGGGGTCCTACACATAACTTTTACCACAGTTTTTTTCAGTTAAATTATTTTTCTCAGATGTTTATGTTAATTTTTACTTATAAATTATACATGACAGTATTTATAAGTATATAATTATTCCATTATGCTCCCAACTTCTACATTTGAATTGATAGAATTTTCTATATCCAACGGACTGAATATCCCTACATTCCTGTTTGACGGAACAAACCGGCCTCAATAATTTAACTTTGCCAGTGACAGGTATAAATGAGCGGCAGAAAGTGTTCCCGTTTATTGACATGTCAGCACTCGCCTGGTTTGATTAATCCTTTTGAAGGATGAAAGGCCCTTGAAAGCTTATGAGAACCCTTGACTCTGCGATTTCAATTCGACAGCCAATATATGGCCAAAAAAGTAATTATGTAACATTATTTTACAGTAAAACAAATTTTTTAAAGTTTTGTATAGTTTGTTTAGAATGTGCTACTTACTCTAGTGCGTGTATTTGGCAAACTACTCAAATTCTCGAACAATAAATTTGTATTCTTTTTTTTTTATAGAATCTAAATTAATTCTACTAGTAAGATTAATTAATAAATAAACACTGTGTGTAAGTGTTCAACATGTATGTATCTACGAAAAGAATACTGAAAAGTTATTATTTTATAGACATGAGTTCTTGTCTGACACTAAGGCTATATACGTGGAATTTAACCAAACTGTATGATTTAGGAACTTTAAAAACATCGCCTTTAAGGATAGTTTGGGAAAAATACTGCCGGATAAATTAAGATACACTTCATAATTAAATTACATTATTTTGGAATCACACATTGGGGCTGAATACAAAAGAAATAGCATAATAATTTATAAAAAATAATTAATTTTTCTCGACATTTTACCATGTATATTACTTTTATAGCGCTCCTTTCATTAATAACCACTAAATGTAAATATACAGTGTGGAAAACAATATGGAAACGCTCTCACAACAACGTTATTTTTTCCATAGATAATTTTATGTTTTATTTTTTTAATAATTGTGTTCCATAAAGTATAATTAATTATTGATCAGAATAATGTACTTAAAGACGTTCAAAGCGGAGAAAAAAATATTGTTCCAATATTTTTTTTACATTGAAATTCAAACTACCGCTACTCTAAAAGGAAAGGATAAGCCTATCGAAGTCCAGTTTGCGGCATATAATTTCTCTTGAATATACCTTTCAATTGATACCAAACTCGACCTAGGCTTACGTTGAAGATTTTCGTTCAACTTCTCGTGAAAAGATGAACTGTCGCTAGTGGCGTCAAAAAGTGTGTTCTTTAAACCATGATGATGTTCAGTATTTCATTTTTACGAGTGAAGTCATACAAAAGTTGTGAAAGTGTTTCCATGAGTTTTTTCTACCCTTTATACGATTCTCACTACTCTCAAATTCCTTACGATGGGAAAGAAAAGAATCAAAATTATAAAAAGTAATACATTTCTAAAATCTAATTATCAAAGAACGAAATTAAATGCTATTCCTACAAGAAGTGTAGAATTAAGTGTATGAATACCATTAAGGGAGGTCACCAAATAAAATGAAAATGATCATTAACGTAAATTTGCCGTTGAATAACGAAAGTGTTTACTCACCACCTACAAGGAGCAGACAAACTTTAAAACCAATGTCAAGGTAGGTCAATTGAAATGTCATGTACTGATAAATACCCGATACAACATTTTACGTAGGCAAAGTACCTTCGATTCTCTCTTTAAGTAAGTTTTAGTGACTGCCACCTGAAGATGACATGTTAATTTCCAGATATGTGTCTTACGTGTCGTACCATATTATGGCCAATATTTTCTTAACATATATAATATTATCTTCCAAACTATAAATTTTAAATCATTAAAACATTTTTAAAACAGATGTCAATCGAATAAGGTGTATTAATTACAATATTACGGTTATAGATTGATCATAACAGTTTAATCTAATTGGTAAATATCGAATCAAACGTTTATAGTTCTTGACATAGATGTGCGTCAAACTCGAATTGTAGGTAAAAAATCATGCTCTTAAAGTCAAGCCGTTTACACTATTTTCCAGAGCGAGAAAGAACTATAAAAACGAACACAGTTTTAAAAGTGAAATGATTAAGGGGTGACTGTTAATGTATCAATTGACTAAGAGAATATTACCTGTTGTAAAATAACAAGATTGGCTTAAAGTAGAACTCGGCTGCGGAGGACGTCGTGAAATACGTTCCGCTTGAGTTGGTCAAGTATGACAGTACAAACAACTTTATTACGTTGTACTAGAGTGTCCTTTTTACACTAAGTAACTTAACCATACTAAACTATCTAAGTTAGTTAGTATAAGTTAGAAGGGAGATGTTTGTATACTGCTATTTCATAATAAAGAGAAGTGTATCAACCTTCTCATACTTTCCATTCATATTTAACTATTAATAAATTGAAAGTTTCTTTAATAATGAACAAAATATATTTATTAAATAACAAAACATTTCTTTCATCACAACGTTGACACCAACAACACTTCGTTGGCTTCCCGGTTAAATGAAGAACAGGTCGATCAGTTAATTGACACACCTACAGTCACCCCTTAATTCTGTTAATCATTCCACTTATTTATCTGTGTTCGTTTGAATAATTCTTCTGAGTTCAGGAAAATACTGCAAAAACTTATTGTCCATAGAACTTGACCCTAAAGAACATTATTTTTTCTTACGAATTAGATTTTATGTTTTTTAGACCAAGTAGATTAAATTGTTATGAGTATTCAAAAATTTACAAATGGAATAACTCAACTTAATATTTAATTACGATCTGTTTTAAAATTATAGTTTGAAAGAAAATATCATATGTTGAACGATTTTGGACATGATTTGGTATTCAAGTAATAAGTATTCAACCAAGTTACTTTATTGCTAGTTCTTCAGAACCTTAATTAATATAAAATAAACGAAAGATAGAAACAAAACTTAAATTTTATACAGTAGGAAATAATTTAAATTCGGTAATGAATAACGAAATCTGTAAAAATATAGCCCATTTTAATAAAAGTTCCCAACTTAAAACATTGTAGTCTCTCTTGGCTGTATTGACTACTCAATTATAATGTATGTTTGTTGGCAGCTATGAGGAATGAGTATTTATCTATCTTGACACAGTTGTTGTTATTATTAGAGATAATTTCCATTAGTGTCTATTCCATCGGCAACTTTAGTGATTGTATTTCCTCCCTTCTTGTAGCAAATTCGTCAGAGTCTGTAACAATTGTTAATTGTCTCATTATAATGATTTTAGAGAATTGTGTCTAGAAAATGTTAAATATTGTAAGAACTGAGAGATTTAGGTGTTTGGTTCTTTTACCAAAAGTTTTCAATATAAATTCTCCAAGTTTTGAGAAAAATTCAGAATCTTCCCCTTTCAAATAAAAAAGTAGTTTTTTCCCATTTAAATTAGCTAAATAACCAGTATATTCACGTTGTTAATTTCCTGTCAATTTCATGCGACATGTTTTCTGAAGTCAACATGTTTGGTGAGCCTTACTTGTTCGGTTGTCCTGGTTTAGAGGGTTCTTATTGGTTGATTTAGCTTCTAGAGTAAGGAGGGGGTAAGTCCGTTGGTGGAAGGTTTGCGGGCGTTCGGGCAGTTGGAAGTAATCTTTTGGCGAGTGACCACGTTTGTTCTTCACGGCGATTTTAACCGTTCGGAGTCTTGTTTTCCGGATCGGCAATTTTCCTTGTCGCTAGTGAGTGAGTGAGCGTATGTCGCGCTTTGTTTGTGGTCACGTTGTGGGTTAAAACCTCCAGGACAGCTACGTAAGTAATTTTTACAAGTTTTCTCTAGTTAGGTTTTTCAGTAGGGTTTTAGTAGTTAGGGTAAGATCCACCAAGCATGCGCGGTTAAAACTTGTTTCCTGTTTGTAGTCACTCTTCTAGTGACAGTTCTGAGAGTGCTTTGTTTTCTATTTAAAAATTTTTGTAAAAAAGGAAAATGTTTCAAGTCACTAAAAGCTGGTTATTTATTTCTTTTCAGATCTCCCGGAGGCAATTTTGATTTGCAATTTTAATTTTGATTTGCAACTTTGATTTTGATTTTCAATTTGATTTCAATTTCAATTTTCAATTCTGAGATATTTTCAATTTTCTAAATTTTTGAATTAAGAATTAATTAATAAAAAAGGTTCTGGTCTGAAGATATTTGATTTGTTTTGATTTTTAATTTATTTGTGTTCCTTTAACTAAATAAAGAAAGCTCTTTTATTTTCGTTATTATTATTATTTGTTGAAGTTATAAGAAGAAAAATAAACACCATTTTTATCATTGAAGAAGTTTTATTTTCATCTCTCATTTAAGTTGTTCAACATATCAAAAATAAATAGTAGCTTCATTAAGGCTACATTAAGTGCGCAACTCTACTAGTTGAACAACAGAGAGACGTTTAAAAATAGAAGTGTGTGCTTATAACCAATTTATCTCAGACCAGATTTTAAAAGAAAATTTAATATTAAATAAATTGAGAAGATGGCACTCAAGGTAGACTTTCTACTGAAGAAAGAACTTATGTATGAAGCACGTTTAAGAGGAATAGAAGTAGAAGACAGCATACTAGTGGGTGATTTAAGAAAGAAACTTAGAGAGCTTGTCAAGTTAGGTGTTAGGCCTAATATAGGTTACCTGTCCGGCCATGTAGTAGGTGGAGAGGAATATGAGTTCATTAAAGTAAACTTGGAAAATCTGAAAGAAAGAATTGAGGGTGTGGTGGAAAGTAGATGTTTAAGTGATATAATCCGTATTGAAGCTAAGTTAGCTCATTACGAATTAAGATTAAAGGGTCTAAAAGGGTTGTTTGTAAGTAATGAAGCCGCTTTAGCTAAAGTGTCATCCCTCGAGGAAAATTTAAATTCCTTGAAGGAAATGGTAGGGAAAATTAACATTGATTTAGCAGAGAAGGACAACATAGAGCAGGAGATAACTAGAAACGGCGAAATAGAAGACGAGTTTGAACAAAGCTTAGTAAGGGGAGTGCAGAAACCGGTTCTAATGAGCCAATCGATAAGCGCACCCTTGAACGGAGTCGCATCTCCAGAAATGGCAGATAATTTCAACTGTCAACGAAATGTTACGTTGAATTATTCTCGCCTACCTAATCCACTAGAGCGGTATCTAAATAGATTTGAGGTAACAGATGGGTTAAATGCTAGCTTGTTGATCAAATTCATTAAAAACATGTTAGCTTTGAAAAATGAAACAAAGTTAAAAGATAGTGAGATTTTAGAGATTATCTTGGGATATGCTAACGGTCCTTTGTATAGTAAAATATTAAAGTGTAAAGAAGAGAGGGACACTGTAAGTGAAACTCATCTTATTATTCTAAAACAATTCGTTCCAATGGGGCTGAGAGAAAACTTAAAGAAAACAATGGTAAACCGTCCACAGAAGTCTGGGGAACCATTAGAAGTATATATAAATGAATTGAAAATCTATAGTGAGGTACTCAATACTAGATACACCGAAGAAGAAGTAGTAGACATTGTTAAATTAGGATTAAATCCAGAAACTAGAGCTAAATTGGTATTTGTGGGAAATCCTACCAGCTATGCAGACCTAGATAGCATGTGTATTCAAGTACAAAATGTATGTTACAACGATGTGCAACGTAGAGAGGTAAGAGCATACCTACCACCTAAGCATAGCGCTAGCCGTAATGTAAACAATGTAGAAGATCGAAAAACATGTTTTATATGTAATAAATATGGACACATAGCGAGGGATTGCTATCAAAATAGGAACACACAGAAGCACACACAGCAGTACAACAAAGTTTTCACACCACCCAATAAACAATACAACCCAGTAAAATACAATAGACCCGGAACAAGTTTTACACAGAAGGAGATTACAACACAGAAGCCAAAAAACTAGATGATGGGAGGGAGTTGGCCAAATTCGGATCTCGTGTCGATCCCCTCCCAGAAATCCAGCAAAATGTAAACAAAAACAAACCCATACACAACAACACAGCAGACGACAAGATGACTCACTCAAGTGTAAACAATAACACTGATAATATGGAACACAGTCTAAACATTTTACCAACTATTGAAGTTATAGTAAACAACAAAGTGAAACAGGAAGCATTAATTGATACTGGAAGTTCAATTAATGTAATTAGTGAAGATTTGTTTAACAAATTAAAAGCATGTTGTCCTAAGTTACAGTTGAATAGGTCAGATATTAAGTGTCGTACAGCGATTCAAAGTGAAATGAAGATACTGGGGCAGTGTAATTTAAAAATAAAAATAAATGAATTTACTTGGAAAATACTTGTCCAAGTAAGTAAACAATTAAGTTATGCTATGATAATTGGGAGTCAATTTATTAAACAAAGTGAGTTGGTAGTAGACTTGAAAAGTAACCAGTGTTATTTTAACTTCAAGCCTAATGTAAAAATCGAATTCATTCACAGTTTAGCTAACATAAGAATTAATGTAAACAATGTTAGTAAACAAGTAAATATTGGCTGTAGTGAAGTCAAGGAAGAAATAGTTGATTTAATAGAAAAATATCCAAATGTTTACACTAATAAAATAGGCAGTGGAATAGATTATGAATATACAATTAAGTTGAATGATACTACTCCTGTCAATATTAGACCATATCCAGTTAATCCTGCTAAGATGAAAATTTTGAAAAATATATTAGATGATTTACTTAAACAAAATATTATTAGACCTAGTCAATCACCATACAATAGCCCTGCATTCTTAGTACCGAAGGGGGAAGACAAATATAGGCTAGTTATTAATTATTCAGAAGTAAACAAGAAAATAGAGAAAGTAAACACACCGCTGGGTGACTTGCATGATATTCACCATTTCCTAGAGGGAGCCAAATATTTTACAGTCTTAGATTTATGTAGCAGTTTTCACCAAATTAGATTATCGGAAGAAAGTAAAAGAATAACAAGTTTTAGTACACCATTTGAAAGCTTTGAATTCAATCGCATTCCATTTGGTCTTCATTTAGGCTCATCTTTGTTATCCAGTTATTTAAATAGAGTACTGGAGGGACTGAAATTCAAGTGTGTTATTAATTATGTGGACGATTTAATAATTGAAGAGTAGAATTGCTAAAGGATCTAAGTGCCAAAAACCAAAATTTTCAGGAAGTAAAAAAAACTTCAACATTTTCATAAAAATGAATATTTATTACTGTAAACACACAAATGAACTTATTACATAGTTGTTTGAAGGACTACAAATCTAATTATTGTTACAAAATAAAACTTAAGAAGTATTATAAGCCTTATGGCAGAAAGATCTAAGTCCATCTATTTTTACCTTGCTAATTGGTCTAAGTACCATGATCTAAGTGCCTTAAACACAACACTGAGTTTATTGACAAAGCTGTCGGAAAAATTCCTGGTTTTAACGTCAACATATTGAATCACTTTTTTCAGGTCTTTCTTCTTGTTGGGCGCCAGTGGAACAGTAGATGGAAGTTCTTGTAATTCCACGTTAGCAATGTCTTTCATTGTTTTTTTTTTTTTTTTTTTTTAAGGACATAAAACTTTTCCCAGGCACATACGTCGGAAAAGCTACTCTGAGCTGCTTCAGTGTATGTACCGTGGCGTCTTCTCTGAACAGGAAGCACCTCAATAAGACCCATAAAGTAGTTGCCTTGCTGGTTCAGGTCCAGTTTATAGTAGCCTTCAAACAACTTTGTTTTCATATCGCTAAGCTCTCTGCAGCTGTATTTGCACTTGCACTGCACCTGAGATCGTAAAAAATATATTGTACTAATGGCTAGGTATGCACTTCAGTTTTTTTAGATATGTTACACAAGATGTTAAAGGAATTTAGGCATAGCTTTGGTTAAAGAAAGTAATGAGGTTTGGATAGGGCTAGGCAAGGATATCAGGATATGTTTGTTAGGTTATGTTTTGTAGCATTTGCTAAGTAAAGGCTAACAATGTGGGCTTATTTAAACTAATATTAACTATTGCAAGCCTAATTATATTAAAAACAGCATATACCTGTAAAGATGGTGGTTGTTTTGCGGGCATCTCTTTTCTTTTCTTCTTATCCTGGGTGAGATAAGACTTGCCGCTAAGTCTTGCCTTTTGCTGTCTATCTCTAAACTGCAGCTTTTCAACTTTTTCATCCTGACTAAAAGCACTAATATTTAACCTGTTTTCGTCAGCAGACATCATTAAAAACAATAAGCATCTATGAGGTAAACAAACAACGTGAGAAATAGTGTAGCAGAATACGCGAGTATCAGCTGGTGACAGGTGTGGCACTTAGATCCATTAGCAGAAAAAGCCTACCTGGACATACAACCTGCACCATCTGTTGGAGGCTATAGAAACTACTACAACAAGCTCTGGCACTTATACCCCTTAGCAGGACATTGGCGTTGGCACATAGATTCATTTGTAGTGAAAAACAAAAAAATTCAAAAATGGCACTTAGATCCTTTAGCAATTCTACTCTTCAATTTATTCCAAGACATTAAATGAACATTTACAACATATTAAAGAAGTTACTGAAAGACTCAATAAATGGAACCTCACTGTTAACCCAGAAAAAGTAAAATTTGTATTTAAAGAAATAAAGTTTTTAGGATATCTAATCAGCCATAATCAAGTTACAATAGATCCTGAGCGCACCAGTTCAATTTTAAGTGCCAAACCCCCTACCAATAGCAAAGCTGTAAGTCGATTTATAGGAATGTCCAGTTATTTTGCTAAATTTATTCCAAATTATGCTGAACTTGCAGCTCCTTTAAATGAATTAAGGAAGAAAAATGTTAAATTTGAATGGAATTCCAAGTGTCAGGAAAGTTTTGATAAAATAAAAACAATAATTAGCAATCCACCAGTATTAAAAATACCTAATTATGAGCAAGAGTTTATTCTACACACTGATGCCAGTAACAATGCAGTTGGAGCATGTTTATTACAGTATGAGGGAACCGATCTTAAGCCAGTAGCTTTTTATTCTAAAAAACTAAATCAAAGTGAAAAAGTAATGAGTATTTACCATAAGGAATGCTTAGCCGTAACAGCCTCAATACAGAAATTTTATAGTTATTTGGAAGTAAAGCCATTCACTTTGAGGTGTGACAATAGTGCCTTAGCTTGGATTCTAACACATTGTAGAAAATTAGGAAAACTAGCAAGATGGTGTGAAATAATTCTGAGTTTACCATTTAAAGTAGAAATAATTAAGGGTAAAGATAATGTATTAGCAGACTATCTAAGTAGAATATTTAGCAATAATGAAGAGGAAGTTCCAAGTGAAGACATTTTAGTTCATTGTTATGATCAGTCGGTTGTACAAACAATGGATGTAGATAAGGAAGAGATTAGCGATGTTTCACCCACTGTAGAACCTGTTATTGTCAACTCCAGCCTCAATAGACTGTTTATAACTAACATAACAGACTTTCCTATGTCATGTGTACAGTTATCTGAATATCAGAATAAGGATCCGGAAATTATGCAAATTATATGTAGTATAAGAAACAAAACTAACAATGAAAAATATTTTTTGAAAAATGGTGTTTTAATGTATAAATATAACAACCGAAGTAAGGATAGGGTTTATTTACCCGAAGAATTAATAAACATGGTGTTTGAGTATTATCACACGTCAACCTATGGTGGACATCCTGGAATAGCTAACACTTTTAGAAAAATAAACCAGTACTTTTATAGGTCTAATCTACATGAGGATATAAAAAAAATTAGTGCAAAAGTGTGAATTGTGTAAAAAATGTAAAAGTACAAATAAATATTTAAAAGGACCTGTAGTATCAAGTTACTCGAAGCAGCCTATGGAAAAGTTATACATGGATATATTTGGACCATTAACTAGGAGTAGTAAACAAAACAAGTACTTGCTTATTGTTGTGGATGATTTCACAAAATTTAATTGGTTATTCCCCATGAAAGAAATTAAATCCAATAAAATTCAAGAATTGTTAAATGATCGAATTTTCAGCTTGTTCTCACTGCCTAAAATAATAGTGTCAGATAACGCGTCTTACTTTCAAGCTCATGAATTAAGACAATTTTTCTTTAAAAAAGGAATAATTCATAAAACGACTATACCTTATCAGCCCCAGGGTAACAAAAGTGAAAGGTTTTTACGCAATTTGAAAGCCATATTAAAAATCTATGCACATAACAAACAAAATAAATGGGACCAAGAAATCAGTGAATTGAATTTAGCCATAAACAACAACACATGTGAGAGTACTGGATTTAGTGGATTTGAATTAATGTTTAACCACGCCAAAAACGATCCGTTAACCAACAAGTGGAGTTTGAACGACCTGGTGGAGAGGAATCTCAGTGAAGAAGACCGACTAAAGCAGTTCGAGAAAGCAGTGGACAACCTTAGAAGGATGAGAGATCGCAACAAACACAAGGCGGATGGACAACATGGGAACCCACTTCGCATCGGAGAGCAGGTCTACATCAGATCACGAGTGCAGTCCGACCAAAGCCGAGGATTCCAGGAGAAGCTGCATTGCATCTATGAGGGTCCGTACCAAGTGCTAGCCCAGCTGAGTCCAGTGAGCATATTGGTGCAGAGGCTGTCCAATCCCAAAGAAGTGCGAAGAGTGCACATAAAAGATGTCAAGGTCTAAAGAAGTGAATAAGATTATTCTTGAAGGTGGTAAATATGAGTTGGTAATGTATGAAGGGTTATGAACTTTAATTAATTATGTATGTTTTCAGCAATTAATAATTTTCAGGTTATAAAAAAAAAAAATTTGTGTAATTAAATAGATGGTTAAACAAGGTTACTTGAAATATTTGAAATTTATTTAAAATGTATTATTTGATTATTGAAGTTGATAATGAATGACTAATTTTGTTTACATGTTATATGTCTGTTTGTAAATAACGGATTACTAATGCTCATGGTGTATTTCAGTTTCAGAAAAGTGAAATTAGTATATTAATTATGTATTTTCAGCAAAAGAATGTTATGTCATGTAAATATTTGATGATTGTTAGATTAAAATTGTTAGATTAGAATTTGTTAGATTAAGACTGTCAAAGTGATTACTTTTAAAGTTTAATGAAATTTTTATGTTCGAATAAATTGCTTGGTGGACAAAAGTAAACAAAGAGTAAACAAATTTTATTTATGTAAATTATATTGAGTAGTTAATTATCCATGAATATTATGTATTTGAAATTTAATCTGTATTTGTATTCTTGTTATATTATAAGTGTGTTAAATAGTACAAGAAAGAATTTTGAGCTTCTAGAACAAAATGTAAGTTGAAAAATTATGTATTTTTTTTTTAATTGTAATGTATTTCCAATACCAGTTTCCAGCCAGTTCCTATTGTTTGTAAATAACAACAAAACAAAACACAACACTGAAAGGAGAAGCAAATGGGAAAAATTTTGAAATTTGATTTGTTGGTGATTTGTTTTAATATGAGTGGACTTACGCACCCAACTTTTTTTTCTTTCTTCTTTTGTATCCAAGCACTTATGGACTGCGAAACTCCTGGTTTTCACCAAACGGAACGACACTGAGCACTCATTTTGAAGCACTTCATTGAAAGGGGGAAATAAATAAAAAAAAAAAAAAAAAAAAAAAAAAAAACAATTCTTTTGAATGGCTCTCCGAACTACATACACTACATCACATGGAACACGCAACAGAGCGTTGTATGTCAACACTGTCTAATGCCTCTTTGGGTTAACTGTTGTTTATGTGAGACACTTGCTGTGGCCTGGAGGATGCAGTGTGACGACGGCCGTAGTCAACCCAAACCGGTCTAGGTTATCGATCGGCCAAGCAGTCAGCTGTTCTGATGAGGGGACAAGCTTGTGGTCCCATTCTACTGCCGATAGATAATGGACTGGGGACAACAATGACGGTCAACAATGGACTGGTCTTGTGCTCTTGACCCGAGTTTCAAGAGACTGTGATAACAAATTTTAAATGTTGTAGTAGTTTGTAAGATGGTAGTTTAAGAGAGAAACCTTTTGTTTGGAGATCTGAAAAAGGAAAGGGTTAGATTAGCTTTGAAAGAAATGGTTGTTAAGGTTAGAAAATATTATGTCCTTTTAGAGATGTGATGATGATAGGGTTTCAAAAAAAAAAAAAAAAAATTTTTTTTCTTGTGAAGGGGGAAAATAATGTAACAATTGTTAATTGTCTCATTATAATGATTTTAGAGAATTGTGTCTAGAAAATGTTAAATATTGTAAGAACTGAGAGATTTAGGTGTTTGGTTCTTTTACCAAAAGTTTTCAATATAAATTCTCCAAGTTTTGAGAAAAATTCAGAATCTTCCCCTTTCAAATAAAAAAGTAGTTTTTTCCCATTTAAATTAGCTAAATAACCAGTATATTCACGTTGTTAATTTCCTGTCAATTTCATGCGACATGTTTTCTGAAGTCAACATGTTTGGTGAGCCTTACTTGTTCGGTTGTCCTGGTTTAGAGGGTTCTTATTGGTTGATTTAGCTTCTAGAGTAAGGAGGGGGTAAGTCCGTTGGTGGAAGGTTTGCGGGCGTTCGGGCAGTTGGAAGTAATCTTTTGGCGAGTGACCACGTTTGTTCTTCACGGCGATTTTAACCGTTCGGAGTCTTGTTTTCCGGATCGGCAATTTTCCTTGTCGCTAGTGAGTGAGTGAGCGTATGTCGCGCTTTGTTTGTGGTCACGTTGTGGGTTAAAACCTCCAGGACAGCTACGTAAGTAATTTTTACAAGTTTTCTCTAGTTAGGTTTTTCAGTAGGGTTTTAGTAGTTAGGGTAAGATCCACCAAGCATGCGCGGTTAAAACTTGTTTCCTGTTTGTAGTCACTCTTCTAGTGACAGTTCTGAGAGTGCTTTGTTTTCTATTTAAAAAATTTTGTAAAAAAGGAAAATGTTTCAAGTCACTAAAAGCTGGTTATTTATTTCTTTTCAGATCTCCCGGAGGCAATTTTGATTTGCAATTTTAATTTTGATTTGCAACTTTGATTTTGATTTTCAATTTGATTTCAATTTCAATTTTCAATTCTGAGATATTTTCAATTTTCTAAATTTTTGAATTAAGAATTAATTAATAAAAAAGGTTCTGGTCTGAAGATATTTGATTTGTTTTGATTTTTAATTTATTTGTGTTCCTTTAACTAAATAAAGAAAGCTCTTTTATTTTCGTTATTATTATTATTTGTTGAAGTTATAAGAAGAAAAATAAACACCATTTTTATCATTGAAGAAGTTTTATTTTCATCTCTCATTTAAGTTGTTCAACATATCAAAAATAAATAGTAGCTTCATTAAGGCTACAAGTCCCAGATAGAATCTCCGTAACTGCCTTCTATTCCATCACTCTCATATTGATAAAACACAATGCCATTCATTACAATCAGTCTAACACAGTAATAGTTTTGCGTATGTTTGTTATGAACCGTAGTGAACAATTCTAACGTTGTTTCTTTTCCAGCTTTCATAAACATGGACATACCCGTCACCGATAAACAGTTTCGTTTAACTTTAGTTTTTCAACTATTTTTATTGGATTTTATCAGCCCCAGTGAGAACTAACCCAAATTACATTTCTGGCGGAATTTAATATTTTATTTGTGCGAAAGATGGACATTTTCCAATCTGCACACATGTCATCAGTCACGGAATCCGGCCTCACGCAAGCTTCTATTGACGACTGTAATATCAGAGAGTTCCCTTTTTGATAGGATGATTTCTGTGACATAAAAATGTACATTTTAGGCTTACATGAAATATGTTGTAAGGATGACACCGATATACGTTGTTTATTGGTTGCTTACCACAGGTATTTATCTCAATTTAGATCATGTGGGTGATGAAACGTTGACAACAACACAACCATGCGTTCTGCTACATCCTATATATTAGTTAGTTCGATATAGGTGTATGCCTACACATCCGAGGCCAACATATGATCCTGTTAACTGCCAAACAGGGTGAAACATTGATCACATCATTTAGTTGCACTATCTTACCTAATCAAACCTACCCAAAAATAACGAATCATAACTAAACCTAACCATACCTAGCCAAACGTAACGAACCCTAACTGAATCATACGAAACCTAACGAACTCTGACCAAACCCAACGAACCTCACCAAACAAATCTTAATCTAAGCAATCCTAACGAAGCTTAATCAAACCTACTCAAAAATAATGAATCAAAACTAAACTTAACCATACCTAGCCAAACGTAACGAACCCTAACTGAATCATACGAAACCTAACGAACTCTGGCCGAACTCAATGAACCTAGCCAAACAAATCTTAATCTAAGCAATCCTAACGAAGCTTAATCAAACCTACTCAAAAATAATGAATCAAAACTAAACTTAACCATACCTGGCCAAACGTAACGAACCCTAACTGAATCATACGAAACCTAACGAACTCTGACCAAACCCAACGAACCTAACCAAACAAATCTTAATCTAAGCAATCCTAACGAAGCTTAATCAAACCTACTCAAAAATAATGAATCAAAACTAAACTTAACCATACCTGGCCAAACGTAACGAACCCTAACTGAATCATACGAAACCTAACGAACTCTGGCCAAACCCAACGAACCTAACCAAACAAATCTTAATCTAAGCAATCCTAACGAAGCTTAATCAAACCTACTCAAAAATAATGAATCAAAACTAAACTTAACCATACCTGGCCAAACGTAACGAACCCTAACTGAATCATACGAAACCTAACGAACTCTGACCAAACCCAACGAACCTAACCAAACAAATCTTAATCTAAGCAATCCTAACGAAGCTTAATCAAACCTACTCAAAAATAATGAATCAAAACTAAACTTAACCATACCTAGCCAAACGTAACGAACCCTAACTGAATCATACGAAACCTAACGAACTCTGACCAAACCCAACGAACCTAACCAAACAAATCTTAATCTAAGCAATCCTAACGAAGCTTAATCAAACCTACTCAAAAATAATGAATCAAAACTAAACTTAACCATACCTGGCCAAACGTAACGAACCCTAACTGAATCATACGAAACCTAACGAACTCTGACCAAACCCAACGAACCTAACCAAACAAATCTTAATCTAAGCAATCCTAACGAAGCTTAATCAAACCTACTCAAAAATAATGAATCAAAACTAAACTTAACCATACCTAGCCAAACGTAACGAACCCTAACTGAATCATACGAAACCTAACGAACTCTGACCAAACCCAACGAACCTAACCAAACAAATCTTAATCTAAGCAATCCTAACGAAGCTTAATCAAACCTACTCAAAAATAATGAATCAAAACTAAACTTAACCATACCTGGCCAAACGTAACGAACCCTAACTGAATCATACGAAACCTAACGAACTCTGACCAAACCCAACGAACCTAACCAAACAAATCTTAACCCAAGCAATTCTAACGAAACCTAATCAAACCTACCCAAAAATAATGAATCAAAACTAAACTTAACCATACCTAGCCAAACGTAACGAACCCTAACTGAATCATACGAAACCTAACGAACTCTGGCCAAACCCAACGAACCTAACCAAACAAATCTTAATCTAAGCAATCCTAACGAAGCTTAATCAAACCTACTCAAAAATAATGAATCAAAACTAAACTTAACCATACCTGGCCAAACGTAACGAACCCTAACTGAATCATACGAAACCTAACGAACTCTGACCAAACCCAACGAACCTAACCAAACAAATCTTAACCCAAGCAATTCTAACGAAACCTAATCAAACCTACCCAAAAATAATGAATCAAAACTAAACTTAACCATACCTAGCCAAACGTAACGAACCCTAACTGAATCATACGAAACCTAACGAACTCTGGCCGAACTCAATGAACCTAGCCAAACAAATCTTAACCTAAGCAATCATAACGAAACCTACCCAACCTAAACTAAACCTACCGAAACCTGACCAAACTATAAAGGACACCAAATTTCATATCTAACCAAATCCCAGCTAATTTGTTGTGTCATAATTGCCGAGTACACAGTCATTTTATCCTGAACCTCGAATTAACTGACATTAATGAATTAATTCATTAGTTATTTATATTGTCCAATGAAAATGTGTTATGTAGCTAGTTATACTTATATCCTCATGGCATACTAAATTGAACTGGGTAGTTCATATTCATATCTTACTCATATCTTTATTGTCAGCCAACAAGTTGTACATGCATTGACAATGTCATTGTATATAATCTAAAGTCTTATATTAAAGAACATGCGACATTCATAGTGTTACAATCTTAATCACTAGAAGTTTTGTACGGCTGACGTACGGTTGAGGTTAATGTCCAATTTGTGGTACTGATGACAAGTATATATGATTCTCTGTGGCAGTTGAACATTTTCCAGTCCACAAAATCTTTAACTTTACTCAATACCTTTAATTAAAAGTAGAGTAACAATATAACACTGTGTTTATATAGCCTATCATATTTTATTAGTATTTATTACGATTTATTTTATATATATTGTTATATACAAATATAAAAATTTTATACTAATACGTCTTCTTTTACTCTCAAATACAACATTTCTAATTCGGAAAAATATTAATTTACTAAAAATAATTTTTTTAATAGCAAAATAACCTAGTTAAATAATGTTATACGTAAGCTATCTTCTAGGATGTTAATTTTTCTACGGGAAAAACTTATTATAAAATGAAAGTTATCTTTTTAATCCTTTTATATAATTATTAAATGTTGTCATTCATTATAAGTAAAAACATTCCATCTTAAAGTGAGGAAATATTACCATTTATAAATACAATATGGCATGTACTCCTGTTAATCAAATAATAATAATTATTAATTAATTAAAATATTAGCATTAATATATAAGTTACATAAATATTACATACAATTTTTTTAACGTAACCTAATATACTGGGAAATTTACAGGGTTTTCAGGTTCACACACTTCAGTCCCCACGATCCTAAAATTCATGACACTAAGCCCGTCTGTCACGTGCGGTACATGTTACATCTCTTGTACCTTTATCTAAAATCTGTTGGAAAGTTGAGGGTATTTTCAGATTCACACACTTCAGTCCGCACAATCCTATAATCCTTGACACTAAGCCCGGCCTATCACGTGCGGTACATGTTACATCTCTTGTACCTTTATCTAAAATCTGTTGGAAAGTTGAGGGTATTTTCAGATTCACACACTTCAGTCCGCACAATCCTATAATCCTTGACACTAAGCCCGGCCTGTCACGTGCAGTACGTGTCACATATTTTGTACATTTAATCTACATGTTAAGGATATAAATATAATACTTTATTACACTATAACTATCTTTTGAAAGTTATTATTTGTTAGCATTGGATTTTTCATGATAGGTAGATAATATTTGGAGATTTCCAATGCTTCACGTTCAATGCTTCAAGGTGTTTGTTTCCTAAACACTTGAAGCATTGGAAACCTCTATAAATTATCTACCTATATCGTAACAATTTTGTTATACTGTCACATATTTTTCTTGGCATTACTCTTCTAAACCAAATAAGTATTTTCGTTTACCAAATCGTCAAATGCAATATTCGTTGTTGACCATTTGTTGCACAGTTTATGAGCAAAGGGTTTTGGGTCTTTTGTCTGTCATAAAGTCACAAATTACTTTCTACTTTACAATCTTTAACTTTCAAGTATCAAAAAGATCCACAAACATTATCGTTATGATAATTGTACTTTAGCGTCAATGAAAAATTATGATATTTTA
>JAQJVL010006604.1:0-28110 GCA_035578905.1 Stictocephala bisonia | reverse complement strand
CCTTTGAACCATCAGACCAAACGCGGCAAAAGAAACATTATAGCCCACATTTCAATTGGTCTTAATTAACAACGGAGGGAATTGTTCTCTCTCTATATCCGTCACGAACACACATCTTCTACCATCAGGGACTATATTCTTATTCTTATTCTTATTCTTATATATGAGACGCCGACACAACGTTGTGCGTATTTTAAGGCGAATATGAATGGTTTCATGAGTGTAGGATGAGTGTGGATGAGTGTAGTCTGGTTACTAACTGAGTTCAACTGTTCCTCAGAAAGGGCAATTTATTAATAGCCCAACAACCAGGGCAACTAAGGGACCTACAGCTTTACGTGGAATCCGAACCACGTAGTGCTGGTCTGATTTTCAGCAGTAGTGAGTAATAGGGTGATATTGTGGGTGGTTTTTTTTTTTGGATTATTGAAATTTGTCATGTGGTGAGCACCTTTATCATGTCGTTTGTTAGGTAATTGGTGATATATGAGAGTTGTGAGAGTATAGGTTGAGAGAGAGAGAGAGGGGGTGTGATAGAGAGAGAGAGAGAGAGAGAGAGAGAGAGAGAGAGAGAGAGAGAGAGAGAGAGAGAGAGAGAGAGAGAGAGAGAGAGAGAGAGAGAGAGAGAGTTGTAGAGATGTGAGGTTATTGATGTTATTAGTGAGGTTTGTGAGGTTGTGTTTGGTTATGTTATGTTAGGTTAGGTTGGTGAGAGGATAAAGGTTCATTTCAGTTGTTAATTGATGAGTGATATGTGGAGAAAGGAGTAGATAAGATAAATTATATGGATAAGGAATATATATATATATATATATATATATATATATGGTATATAGTGTATTTGGATTGTTGATTGAGTTGTTGGAAAAAAAAAAAAAGATAGTCTGCAATTGGAGGAATAGTTTTTTTTTTTTATACTTTGATAATATGCTCGTAGAGTTTAAAAATTTAACGTCGAAAAAAGTATTCCCATAAAATTAGTATTAGTACTAGATTCAATGAATGTGTGTCCTAAGAGTATATGGTTGATATTTTGAGCAAATATGAACTAGATTTGGAAAAAAAAATTAATTATCTTTGTCTTGTGTTCATTTACAAAAGAAAAAAGTTGTCGACCATCCACTGAAGAAAAAAAAAAAAAAGAGAATTTCCTGTTGTGAACGCGTTGACCTCTAGTCACGAGAAGCTAACTGTCATTGTATGTGACAACATTTACTGATTCAAGTAATACATCAATCATAATATAATGTAAACGTGATGAAACAAATTTAAATCGGTTTATGTTGTTTTACATTTTTTCATATTTTGTAAACTAGTTTAGCTAGCTACATTCTCGAAATTATATATTTTTTTATAACATAAACACTTTATATTAAAATAAACGAGTTAAAATCTAAGTGAATCAAATATGAACTCTCTGTGGATACTGAACCGAAAGAAAAAGCTACAAATTTTATTTATTTATCACCAATAAAAACACATATTTTAGTCATACTAATAAACACGAGGTGTAAATAAACATGTTGAGTGTGTTGATTGTTACTTACACTGTTGGTTCCAACTGTTTGGTGTAGTGAAAGATGGTGGTGGTGGTGATAATGGGAATGATATGATAATGGAAATTACTGAAGATATCATGTCTGTAACCGAGACACTAAGTGAACCTCTGAAAATCTTTGCTGTTGATATATCTGGCGACATCAATAGTGACACACGACAACTGGCCTCTCGCATATCCGAAGCTAAAAATACAATAGTTACGTCAATATTATTATTTTCTCAAAGTTATATAAATGTACCAACTAGTCTTAAACAGTTGTATGATAATTTACAAACACTTCTTTCTTATATTGGTACAAAAGATTTTAGCGTCTTCATAGATTAAAATTATCACTACAGGAAGTAGAAGGGATTAGTACAGTTATTAGCTTAATTGACTATTTAACATTACAAATAAATAGTTGTAGAGAACAAATTGCTAATTTAGTACAGATTGAAGAAAAATACAATACCGTTGTTATTAGTAGACCTTATCTTGTAGGACAAAATGTAATACAACAATTTGAACAATTCCAAATAGAAATATCCAACGAAAATGTAATTGATGCTTTGAACAAATATGCTAGATATTACACGGCTAGATTCTTATGTACGTCAGATGAAGAATGTATTAAATTGGTTGAGGATGAAACACATTTCATTCTACAGATAACACATTACATGAACAAAGGTAGTGATTTTCAAATGGAACTAGTTGAGCTTAAAGTTTTTAAAAACGATATTATGGGGATGTCAAAACAACCTATAGATAATGTTATAATTATCATTAAAAATATAATCAAATACACTATAGGGAATAATTATGGTATGTTAGAAGATGTAAACAATATAATTGAAAATATCTGTAGCGTTGCGGGTATAGACTCTTTAAACGATCTAGCATCTGTCATTGACAGTATATTGACGTATTTCGATGAAAATGATCACCTAGTAAACATCGCTGATATTATAAATAAATGTTTAACACAAATTCCCACAAATAGTGTTTACACTGCCATAGAAGATACGAATAAGTTACTTTCTTTGACTGGAGTTACAACTTTAAACGAAGTTTACGGGGGTCTTGAAGAAGTTCAAAACGTATACAAAACCTCACTTTCGAATGAAACGTTTAAGATAGACAATCTTGCTTCTGATATTAAAAAGTTTATTGACTGGAATAATCCAGATACGTATGATAAAATTGAAGGTTCGACTAATTGTGAAAAATTATCAAAGGTATATGATGAATTAATAACTCCTCTTTATGAGATATACCCAGAATTAGACTATACTAAGTTTCTGGAATTCTTAAACGATCTCGTGTTAAACAGTAACCAATCCACCGTTAATTCAGATCTATTTGCTAGTACAATTACAAAGTTGAAAGATTATGATGAATTAAATAACAATCTCGATGATTGTCAGTCGCAGTTGGACGTAATCGGTCAAACAAACGAGGAATATGAGGAACTGTTCAAACTCAATAAACACAAAGAATCTCTATTGAACGAAGAGTTGGACACTCTTAAAAGGCAAAAAACCGAATTAGAAAAACGAGTCACATCTTTATTGAACGAAGACACTCTTAAAAGGGAAAACATTGGGGAAAACATTGAATTAGAAAAACGTGTCGAGATTCTTACGAATGAGGTTTACAGATTATCGAAAGATAGAAACCAAATTGATAGAGAATTTCAATTATTAAAAATAAAATATGAAACTTTACTTGAATCTCAAACAGAAAATTTAGAACCAATACAAATACGGCAACCAGTATCTGTAAAACGGCGTCTAATCGCAACTGTCGAACCAACGGTGCGGGAAGAAACTTCAGAACAATCTGAACCTAAAAGACGTAAAATATAATAACTAATTAATTGTATTTAGTACGTTTAGCTGGTGGTATTGATGGTTCTTTTATTTGGTCTTTAGATAGTAACGAACTTATTAACGGAGATAGAAATTTTTTCGTCATTAAAACACTAATGAGTAAAGAAATGTTAGATAATGCCGATTTCATAGCTCTGTATGACGGTGATTCACTATTTTGGGTTATACTGTTAAATAAATCATCCGTGTTCACAACATTAAGGAGTTTGGCAAGAGTGTAAGTCCCAGGATCGTTCATTATCTGTACTTTTTCTTTTTCGAGTGTCGTAGAAAACACGTCGATATATTTTTGAATTTCTTCGGTGGAATTTTTTCTTGACTTCAGATAGAATTACATCTATAAATGTAAAAACGTGATTTTGCAAAATTATGTTCTGAAGAATTTCGACCAAGGATTGTTTCCATTAAAATTCCAGTTTGAAATTTTGCATTTAAATGCTTTTCATTACATTTTCAATATCTTCGACTTTGTTTAAAACAACTTTTTAAAATACGGGCAAGAATCGGATTGATATAAAAATTTTATAATATCCTTTTTCAAGCTATAGCACATAGGATCTGAAATATAAGTTTCGGGGTTAATTTGTTGAAGGGGTGGCATTGTGTCAATTGTGGGTTTTTCATTGGTTGTGAAATATTAGGTTGAGTTCTATCTCCTCGCTCTTGTTGGTTTGTATTCATATCAATCCAATTCAAATCTGAAAATAAGTCTAAACTCTCTGGAGACATACGTCCATCACGTGTCATCACATTGGGCATTTCCCAAATTCAAAACGAGGGAGGTTGATTGCTAGTTACATTCATCTTTTTCTTAACAAAAATATGATTTATTGTTGTTTGTTTTTGGATTTAGACCATAATTGTATGCACAAAAGAAACCCACAATTCTGGTTAGGCATTATGCTGAATCTATATTAAATGTGCTCAAATTGTTAAACAAAGATTGTTAAGTGTTATTGTTCTTTGGAGTGCGGGAAACTCGTCAATATGTGTTATAACGTTTTATAAGTGCTTTAAATTGGGTTTGCTTTTTTTAAAGTTAGTCCTGAAACTAGAGACGATTGTGTTACGTTCGCTAGCATCTTATTAAAGATATGAAAATCTTGTTTTTTCAGTTTTAAAAAGTGTTAATACAAAAGGATTCTTAACCCCACCTTATATTGAGATCATAATATGTTAGGTTGCATGATTTAGCCTAATGAAATGGAGCGCAGGTTTAAAGTTACGATATAAAAAATTAATATTTTCACCTTTTAAAGAGGTTGGCCCGATATTTATCTGTACACAGCGCTAAACATACATTTTGGAGAAGATGACACTCATCGAATTCTCTAAAAATTACGGGGGAAAAAAGTTATTTTCTCGGACCCTTTAGCTTCCCTCATACCACCGATTTTACCTCAAGGGGAAGAAAGGTCTTCTTTTTAGAGTAATTGATGCTATTACATTTTAGGAGATACTTATCTCGATCCTTGTACAAAGAAATTTTTAACACTGTCCTGTTAAAATAGATTAATAGCGATAAAAAATGGCAGAAGAAAAATAAACGATTACGGGTGATTTTAGTCTGAACAAGAACAGGCAATGTTACGTTTAAGAAGAATGAATTACGCATCTCGTATAACGATTAAATAATATTTGTATTACCTTACGAAAACCAAAAACAAAGATATAACTTTGTCGCATGTATCCAGGTATGTTTTACGAGCTCTAAATATGAATTTCCTAAAGGAAGAAAGAAAAAACACGAAACAAATTTTTGAATGTGCTACAAGGGCAATTGTACGAAGAGAGAAACTGTATTATCCTACTGACTATAAAGTCTTTAGAAGTAATAAAACAGAAAAAATTATGTAGGTGGAAAATAACAACACTATGTTTTTCAACTATTTCTGTAAATAGACATACAACCTAAATTTACAAAAGGATGTAAATGTAATGGAACCATAACCCAACTGTCGAGTATTGGTGATAATTTTAATATTTTATTATATCTTGTAAGTATGGGCGTACATTCTTAGTTTCTTTATTTTTTATAACTAGGTCAAACAATTAAAATTAGTTGTGAGGTTTTGACGATTTTTTATAGTCCACGCTGAAGATACTGACAATGACTATATACCTTAAAAACCATTAGTGACGTAACAATCAATACAAAGAACGATTGTGTATATGTCCGAGTTTGAGTACAGCCATTGAAAGGATACTGGCTCAAGATTCCAGTGGACAGAGAAAAAAATCCAAAATATTTTTGTTATCTTTTTTATGTCTGGTTTTGTGCTATTGCGTCTCTAGTTTTTGATGTTGGGAGTATTTATGTGTTGACGTATTCTTTTAGTCTGGATTTAATTACTTGATAAAATAGTTCTTGGTTCTGTCGTTTGGTCAATTCAACAATTTCCATTTTATCTATTTTTCATATAGTAAAAATAAGTCCAGTTGTAATTTTTGAATTTAATAAGCGAAAGAGTGTTAATTTTTAATTTTTTGCATATAGAAGCTTTTATAAAGTAGTTACAGTATTCGTTCGTAAGTCTAACAAATGTCTTGTCCTTGTTGTTCAATGGCAATCTTTAGCTTAGGAATGTAAAATATCTAATTCATAATCTTATTTATCCGGGATTTCGTTTTATTCACTTAAAATTGGAAAAATTATTTTCTAAGGTGAATATACGTTTGGTCGAATGTTATAAATTTTTAGTTCGTTTGTCTATTAAAGCTCTCTCAGAACCATTAACACTCGTTTTAACTGCTGTCTTAGCATTAGTTTATTTATCGATCTATAATCTATAATGGCTGTTTTTCTAAACTCAAGACTACAATAGCATTATAGTAAACCTTTAGTACACTATAAGTCGGATCTCGTAATGGAATTTCTTTTGAAGATAATGTATAAACTTATCTTTTAATTTTACAAGACATTGATAATAGGAATATATATTAACCGGTAAACGGTTATCATTACCTTCTCATGAAATAAAAGAGAGGATCATGCAAATGAATATTTCGGATTATAAAAATTATAATACTTATTGTCTTATACGAAAAATAAATTGAAAGTGTTACAAAATTTTTTCAATCTTTATAACAATTAAAAGTTGTTAATAATGTTTCATTTCATAACGTATTCGGCCGAGTGATGGTATACTTTGTTTCTGATAAAGGAGTATTTGTTCTGTTTTTCTATGCGAAATGGGGGGTATCTTGCTAAACGCTTTTACGGAAATTTAGGGGTATATATATATAATTTAAATTTTTGTTACTGTTTGGTATTGTGGTCGTGTTGTTTTTAGTGTTATGGGGTATTTGTTTGATGTGTTGGGTGGGGGGGGGGTGGTGGGTGTGGGTGTGGAAGGTGGGACAGGTAGATTGAGGGTGTATTTGGGGAGTCTTGGGGCGGGAGTGGGGCAGGACTTTGGTGTTTGTGGGAGAAGGTGGCTTGGGAGGGTCGATGGAGGGGGGGGAGTCTGGGGGGGGCGAAGAGGGGATGCTGGGGGCCGGCCCGAGATGTAGAAGGAGACTGAGAGGAATGGGGCGCGTGGGGAGGTATTGCTAAAGAGGAGGGCGGAGGTGAGGGGAGCGAGGGTTGTAAGGCAGGGGGGGGCAGCGAGAGTGAGCTTGGGTGGGTGGTCGCAGGGCTAGGGCAGACTGGATGGTGTAGGACACGAGGTGGTCTTGGAGAGGGGGGGTGGAGGAGTGGTGCCCGATGGGGGATAACAGGGGCGGGGCATGTTTAGGGGTGGTGGTGGTTGGGAAGACCCAGGGGCGAGGTGGGATAGGGGGCGAGAAGGAAAGTGGGATGTGGAACACTGCGAGGCGGAGAGGGAGCCGGGGCGACGGTGGGGGGAGTGAGGTGTTTGGTAAGTGAGATGAGGGGTGTTGTGGGCGGGGTCGGGAGAGATGGGGGGGGTGAGGGCGTGATGAGGTGGTGGTTAGGGGAGGGGGGGTTGGTGTGTGGGGTTGGTGAGGAGGGTGGGCATGCCCTCCGGGGAGAGCGGTGGGGGCGATTCGGCTGATGCGTTGACAGGGGGCGCGTGGGCGTAGCCTGTGCGGCAGGGTGGGAAGGGGGTAGTTGAACTAGATCAGTGAGGTGGCCTGCGGGGTGTAGTATTTGGCTGGGGGGGCGACGCGGGGTAAGACAAATTTGGCAGGGCGGTGAGGGGTGCTGATCGTGGAGCAAGGGTGGTAGCGGTGGGTGGTGGCCGGGTGGGCCATGAGGGTGGGGACGGAGGAGGAGGTGAATATGGGAGTTGGGGGTGGGGGAGCGTCGTGGTACTGGTGGACGGCGTCATGGGCTGGTGGGGGCACCTTGGCGGTTGGGGTGGTAGAGAGGCGGGGCGGAGGTTGTTGCTTTGTGTGTGGGTGAAAGCGGTGGAGGGGGTGTGGGGTAGAGGAGGGGAAGCGTGGGGAATTGGGGATGGGGCTGGGGGTTGGCAGCGTGGACAGCATGCATGTGGGACGGTGGCCTGGACGATGGGTTTAGTGGGGTCGATGTGGTGGGGCGTAGGTAGCGTGGAGAGTAGTTCGGAGAGGGTTGACTTTGGCGTGGGCAGAGTGGAGTGTGCTGAGAGCGGATATTGGGGTACAGGTGTGTGGCGGGCTGAAGGTTGGTGGGGGGCGTGAGGATGGGGGTCGAGTAGGTAGTGGGGAAGGGGGGTGGAGTGAAGCGTGGGGTGGGTGGCTTGGAGGGTCTGGGGTGCGTAGTGTGGGTGGGGAGTGGATATGATGGAGGGGTGGGAGGTTGTATGTGAGGGATTTGGGTGGTACTAGGCTGTTTGTGAGGGCGGGTGTGGGGGTGAGGGCGAGGGAGGGGTGGGAAAAGGCGGGGAGGGTGGGAGGGTTGGGGAGGCTGGGGTGTTGTGGTGTATGGTAGGGCAGTGGGACGTGGGGTGGGGGGGTAGGTGGCCTGGGGGAGTATGTGGGGGCACAGGGGGGTTGGTGGGGGCGTGATGAGGGGGCTGGGCGTGGCGGAGGTGGCTCGGGTGGGGGAGTGGGGTTGGGTGGATGGCGTGGAGACTGGGGGTGTGCTTGAAGTGGGGAAGGCGGACGTTGTATAGCGTGGGGAACGGTGTATGGGAGTAAGTGGGACGGGGTGGTGTGCGCGAGTGGGGATTCCGAGTGGCATCGGTGTGGGCTGGGTGGCTGTAGTGGTGCGCGGGTGGGCTGGGTGGGGATAGTTGCGGGGGAGCGGCGGCAGGGAGTGGTGTTGGGGGGGGGGGGGTGCGGGGGGGGGGAGAGAGGGGAAGTTAGAGTGTGGGGACGGGGTGGTCGGGATGGGCGATGTTGATTATAGAAGGCGAGGTGAGGCCGGTTGAGGGGTGCGTGATGGCGGCGGGGAGAATGGGGTTGGGTTGTGTGGGGTGGGGGGGACAGTAGCGGGAGGTGTGATGGGGGTAGAGGAGGGGGGGATGGTTTGGATGGAGGTGGTCGGGCGAATCGAATGGAGGGTGATGGCGTGGTGGGAGGCAGGGAGAGCGTAGGATGGGTTGGTGCCAGTGGGGGGGTGGTGGGTTGAGGGAGGGGATGTTTGGTGGGGTGAGGGCGGCGAGCGGGTCAGGGGCGGTTGTTGGTGGGGGGGTGGACGACTGTGGGCTAGGGGGAGCAGGTAGGTGGGGGTGGGTTGGATAGTGATGGGGGGGGGGAGGCAGCTGTGGCGGCTGATGGATTTGGGGAGGGAGCGTGGGCTGCGTGGGGGCTGGGAGCGGGCGTGTGCGGGAGGATGGTGGGATGAGGTGTTGGGGGTGATGGGAGGGGGGAATAGGGGTAGGTGGGAGTGGGGGATGGGAGGAAGGAGAACGGAGGTGGCGTAGATGGCTGGGGAATATGGGTGGCGAGAGGGGTGTGGTGGGGGGGTGGTGGCGATGGGCGGACAGGGTGAAGGTACTTTAGAGTTGTGGTGTGGAGGGTGTGAGGAAGGTGTGGAGTCACACTGGGTGTCGATGGGTGTGGAGTGGGTGGATAGGGTAGTGTGGCAGTGGGGGGGTGGGGGGGAGGGGGCTGGGGGGGTGCGCGGGAGGGACGTGGTGGGCTGGGGTTGGAGTTGGGGGGACGGAATATGGAGTGTGAGCCATTTGCGGGGCGGAAGTGGGGCAATGGTCGGGGGGGCGGGGTTGGAGGGAACGCATGGATGCGGGGTGGGGGGGACTGTGAGTGGTAGCGAGGGTGGTGGTGCGGAGGGGGGGGTAGGCGGGGTTGCATGGAGTGGGGAGTTGGAACAGGGGGGTGGTAGTACGAGGTGCGAGTGAGAGGGCGTGGTGGAGTGTGGGTAGTGTGATGTGGGGCCGTGAGGTGGTGAGGGCGGCCTGCGTGGGGAGACGGGAAGTGGTGGAGATGTAGGGGGTGGGTCAGGAGAAGGGTGGGGGGGAAGTGTGAGGACGGGCATGATTGTTATAGTAGGGGGGCGGGGGAGATGAGGTGTATGCTGACGTGTATGGTGGAAGTGGGGTAGTGCGTCGGAGGCGGCGCGTGTGGGCGTGTGGGGAAGGGGTGGGGAGCGGGGTTGGGCTCTGGGGTGGGGCAGATGGTGTCGGGGATGAGAGGGCAGGTGGGGCGAGAGACCGGGACGAGACGGGGTGGGTGGTTCTGGGGGGGAGGGAGGGTCGGGGGGGATGGGAAAAGGGGTGGCCACAGGGGGGTGGGGGGGGGGACTGGTTGGTGTGGTGGGGTGGGTGCGGAGGGAGGGGGGTGGGGAGGGGGGAGACGGGGGAGATTGGGCGGAGGGTCGGGTGGGGGAGGTGGGGGGGGGGGAGAGGGGGAATGTGGGTTGGGAGGCGTAGAGACGGTGGGGGGGGTGCGAGGCGGGCGGGGGTGGGGCGTGCGCGCAGGGGTGGAAGGGGGTGCGGAGAGGGTGGGTGTGGGCAGATTGTGGAGGGTGGCCAGGTCGAGTGTCACATGTGTGGCGGAGGACGGTGGGGGGGTGGTGTGTGAAGGTGGGGGATCTGAGTGAGGGGGGGGAGGGGTGGTCGGGGGGAGGGGTGGGGTGTGTGCGATGGCAGGGAGCGGGATTGGGTAGAATGAGGGATGAGGTCGGGATTTAGGGGGAGGTGGGTGGTGGGTGGGAGGGGATGGAGATGCGCTTTCCTCGTTGGTGCCGATGGTGTGAGGGGTGGGGGTGGGGGTGGCGAGGGGTACGAAGGGTGGGGGACGGTCGTGGTCTTTCCAGGGATGGGGGGGGGGGTGTGCGGGAGGCGGAATTGGGGGAAGCGGGAGGGCAGGATGGAGTGTTGGAGAGGGTGGGGCATGGGGGTGGGGTGGTGGGCTGTATGATGGCTATGGTTGGGGTCGCAGCACGTGGGTGAGTGGGTGGTGTGGGTGGTGGGTGGGGGTAGGGTGTGGGTATGTGGGTGTGTATAAGGGGAATTGCACGGGAGGAGAGGATCTTGCAGAGGTGGATGGCTGGGACTTGAGGGAAAGTGAAACGGTGGGCGTCGGGGCATCGCGATGGAATAATCGGACAGTGGAGTGACATGGAGTGGGGGTGAGTATAGGGCGGGGGGGGGGGGGGGATTTGGTGGGTGGTGGGGGGGGCTGGAAAGGGGGTGGGGGGGGGGTGGGTGGGAGTGTGGGGCAGGGGGTTGAGGGGGGCCGAGGGGTTGGAGTGGTGGTGGAGAAGGGGAAGGGAGAGGCGATGGAAAATCGCGGGGGAAATGGTGCGAGGGGTGGGTGAGTGGGAGGTGTGGGGGGTGAAGAGAGGGGCGGAGGTGCGGGTTGGGTTGGGAAGGGGGTGTGGGTGGGGGGCGTCTTGGGGTCGAACGGGAGCGGGGGGGGGGGTGGGATGGAGGGGGAGGGGTTCATCGTAATGCGGGATGGGATAGGGTGTCGAGTGGATGGAGGGTGTCGGGTGGAGGGTGGTGTCTGAGGCGACGACGGGGATTGCGGGTTTAGGAAAAGTGGTATTTGGCTGCGGATTGGTGGAGAGGGGGGTGGGGTTTGGGGGGGGGGCTGTTGGGGAGGGTGGTTCGAGTTCGGCGGTTGAAGATGAGCTGTTGGTTGGCCTGTAGGGGAGGGGTGGCAGGGGGGGAGGCATGGTTGCTATGTCTGGGGTTTTGGTGGGGTAGGGGGATTGTGGGGGTGGAGGATGGGTGGGGTGAGTGAAGCGTTCAGGGGGGGGAGCAGGTAGAGAGCCCGCGGAGGGGTGCAGTATGGCGGGGTTTGGGAAGAGGAGGATGGGGGGTGTGGTTAATGGTGAAATGGGTGGATTTGAAATTGGATTTGCTTGTCGAGTCTCGTCATATAATAAGGGTTAGGAGGGTTTGTCTTGAGGGCTATGTGGACGAAGTGGTCGGAGGTTTGTGAGGCTGGTGTTGTGGCGGTTTTGCGTAGGGTGTTTGCGGTTTTTTAGTGGTGATGTGGGGGAGAATGTTGGTGGGGGTGAGTGGGGTGGGGTTGGAGGAGCAGGACGGGTGGGTGTTTTGGACTGGGGAGTAGTTGGGAAGGAAGTGGTTGTGGTGGTATTGACAGGACGGGGGGGCCTGTGTAACTGGGGTGTTCTGTGGGGAATTGTTGGGGTTGAGTGGAGTGGGGGAGAGTGTGTGGTTGGGTATCGGGTGGAGGGTGCGGTCTGAGTGGTGGGGTCGGGTGGAAGGGAGTGGAAGGGGAGTGGTGACGGATGTGTGTGGGTGGATAGGCGGTGGGGGAGGTGGGGTAGGTGGGTTCGTGGGCCGGGGGAGAGTGGTGGTGGGGGCTAACAGGTGGGGGGGTTGGATGGAGTGGGGGTTGGGGTGGGGTTTGTATTGGGGGGTAGGGATGGGTGGAGTGGTGGGGGCGTTATTGGTTTAAATTGTCTGCTGGGGAGGAGGCTTGGTGGCGAGGGGGTCGGGTAGCGAGGCGCGAGTTGGTCTGGATGGGGACGGCTGGAGGAGAGGGGTCTTTGGGTAATTGGCAGGGCTATGGCGAGAAGGCCCGGGGTGAATGTGGGGCATGGTCGGGGGGTGTGGGTTTTCGGGAGGGGGAGGAGGAGGAGGGGGCTGCTGCTTGGCGCAGGGGTGGGAAGGGGGATGGGAGCTGGGGAGGAGAGGAGGGTTGGAAGACGTGTGTTGGGGGGTTGGGTGGGTGGTGGCTGTGGACAGGGGGGCGGTGGAAAGGATGTTGGGGGCTTGTGGAATAGGGAGGCGGTGGGTTCGTCCAGGTGGCGGTGGGGGAGGGTGGGGGTCGACGAGTTTGGAAGCCGGCAGGGTAGGCAAGGGGGGGGAGCGGGGGTAGGTGGAAGTAAAGTTTGGGAGTGGGTGGGGGGCTGTGAGGTGTGTGTAACGCTGAAGGGGGGGGCGTGGGCGCGGGGGGGAGAGGATGTTGGAGTGGGGGGAGGGGGCGTGTTGTGAGGGAGCGGGCAAGGAGTGAAGGGGGGGAAGATGGTATGAGAGGGGTTTGTGGGTTGTCGGAGAGGAGTTTGGGGGTGGGGTGGCGGAGATGGTGGCGCGGGGTAAGGGGGTGAGGGGTCATTGGGGTAGGTGTGACATGGTGTAGCGGGGTACTGGGCTGTTGTGAGGAGGGGGGGCATGTGTTGGGGCTGACTCTGGGGAGAGCGATGGGGTGAGGTCTGCGGGATGGTGAGGGGGGGTCGTTGGAGGTGTGACAGTAGATGTGGAGGTGTTGATTGCAGAGGATGCAGGGAGGAGTGGGGCATGGGGGTGGTAGGTGGGAAGGGTGTCGAGTAGGGTGGCGACTGGGGTCCGGAGGGTGTGCAGGTACGTTCGGGGAGAGGGTCGCAGGATGGAAGTTGGGTGGTCAGTGAGGGGAGGCGGTGCGACCGGGAGAGTTTCCCTGACGCGTACAGGATGAAGGGGGAGGTGTTGGATGGGTGTGAGTGAGGGGGGTGAGAGTAGGGGGTGTCAGGCTGTAGGCGGTGGGGAGTGGGTTGCTACGAGTTTTTACTGGGGGGTTCACAGGGTTATTGGGGGATGATTTGGGGAGGGGGGGTGTGGGCGCTTTGGCTGAGGTTGTCGTGTATGTTATAGGTGGCGGTGTGTGTAGACGGGTTGGGATGAGGGTTACGGGTGGAAAGGGGGGAGATTGGCGGAGAGGGTGGGTGGGATGATGACCTACGGTGTAGGGACTGGCGCTGGTGGATAGCATTTGGGGAGGGCGGAGGGGAGGCGACGAGATGTTGAGGATGGGCGGGCTCGTGTGGGGTCGGGCGGAGGGACGTGTGGGGCGAAGTGTGAGCTTGAGGTTGATCCTATGGGGGGAAAGAGGTAGGGATGGGAACTGCGGACAGGTGGGGTGGCGCGGTTATTAGGGGAGTGGAGGAGCTAGTTCGCAGGCGGGGAGGGCTGGGGTGGGGGTGTGGGTGCGGAGGTGTGGAGTGTGGGTGAGGAGATTAGGGTTATTGTTGCGTGTTGGTGTGGGGGCGGTAGAGGTGGAGTGGCAGGAGGGGGGGAATGTGAGGGTGGTGGGCAGGAGGGGAGGGGGGTGGGAGGGTGAGAGTTATCTGAGTGGCGGGGCAAGGGGGTGGGGGAGAGGAGGGTGCTGGTATTGGGAGTCGGAGAGGGATAGGAGTGGTAGGGTCAGGCGAATGTGAGAATAGAGGTGGAGGAGGAAAGATGCGCAGGGCGCTGATTATTATGTTGATGCGAGTGTGGGAGGAGGTGACAGGGGGAGTGGGGTGGGCGCGGGTCGTTGTAGGGGATTGTATTGGGTGAGGGAGAGGAGGTTGAGAGTGTTTAGGACGGGGGCGGGGTTGTGTGCGATGGGGGGGGTGGAATGTTGGGGGGGTAGGTCGGCGGGGGGCGGGTGGAGGCTGCAGGGGCGGGTGGGGGGCGGGATATGGGGGGGGTGGTGGGTGTCGTGGGCTGTTGGGGGATTGGGATGGAGGGTGCTGTCTGGGGGTTGGGGGGGGGGGAGTGTGTGGGGGCGGGTTGGGTGGGGTATTGATGGTGTGGTCGCGTCAAGTGGGTAATAGGAGGGGGGTAGGAAAGATTTGGTGTAGGTGGGGGTGGGGGTCGGGGGAGGGCGGGCGGAGGGAATGTGGAAGAGGGGGGTTTGGCGTAAGTTTGTGGTGATTGCTAGGTGGTGTGGGTGTGGGAGCGGACCGACCTCCGGGGAGTGGGGGGTGTGTGGTGGCAGGGGTGAGGGGGAGATGAGAGTGCGGAGGAGGCGAGTGGGGAGGGGAGGCGCTGGTGTGTGGGAGGGGGAGAGGGGTTTGGTGAAGGGGGGGGTACGAGGGGGGTGCCCAGTGTGGTAGGGGTGGTGAAGGGGTGGGGGGGTGGTGGGGGGGCGCATGGGGTGGGGGTTGAACAGGGGTCTGGTGTAGGAGCATGGTGTGGGGGGTGGGGGGGGGGGGTTGCCGAGGGTGCTGGTGGAGGGGGGAGGGGGGGGTTCTGGTGGGGGGGCGTTGCTTGGGGGAGGAAGGGTGGGGTAAGCGGGTGTACGGGGGCTGGGGGGTGACGGTTGCAGGGCTTCAGGGTGGGGGGGTGGGTTGGGGAGGGGGGAGGGTGATGTGGTGGAGGGGGGTGAGGTGGGATGGGTGCAGGCGGGGAGGGGGATGGCGGCTGTTAGGGGGAGGGGGGAGGGGGGTCTGGGGATTGAGGGCGTGGATAGATGGGGCGGTGGGGGTGGGAGAAATGGGCATCGGGTGGCGTGGTGTTTGGCTGTTGAGAGCGTTGCGAGGGGCGGTGGTGCACTGAGGGAACGGTGTGAGGGGAGGGGACCTGGTAGTGGGAGTGGGGGGGGGGGGTGGCTGTGAGGGGGAAACGGTGTTGGTGGTGGGCTGGCGTCTAGTGTGGAGTGGTGGCGGTGGGGTGAGGGACCGGTGAATGGGGGGGGGCGTGGGGGACGCTGATGTGAATGGTTGAAGCACCCAGGTGGGGTGGGTGGAGGGTGGGTGTGAGTTGGGTAGGAGGTGGTGGCTGAGGAATCGGGGAGGGGGCGGGGTGGAGGTCGCTGGGGATTAGATGACGTGGGTGGTGGGGTGGGGGGCTGCGTTCGAGTCGTGTTGGGAGACAGCACGGTGGGAGATGGGAGAGAGTGGTTCATGGATGGGATAGGGGGTGCGGGTGGTGGAAGTGGGCCGGGTGTGTGTGTTGGGGTGGGGGGAGTAGGGCCGGGGAGTGGTTGTGGGGTGGGATGGGGGGGAGTGTTGGGATTAGTGGGGGAGGTGGAGCGTGAGAGTGTATATTCTGGAGTTGTAATGTGTGTGGGGGAGGAGTGTGGGAGGGGGATTTGGGGGTGGGGGGGAATGTAGTGAGAGGGAGGGGGTGGAGGGGGGTTTTGGTGGGAGCGGGGGGAGAGGTGAGGTTGGGGGGAGTGGGGAGGGCGGGGGGTGGGGGGGGGTTTCGATTGTGAGTGGGTTGGAGGGGTACCGTGGGGGGGCTGGGGGGCGGGTAAGGGGGTTGGAGGTTGGGGGGTGAGGGAGTGGAGTGGGGGGGGTGGAGGGCTGGGGGTGAGGTGTAGTCGGGTGATTGGGCGGGCGGTTGGTGTTAAGGTGGTGGGCACGCGTATGGGAGGAGGGCGCTACAGATTGTAGTCTAGTATGCGTGGGCAGGAGGAAAGGGAGCGGCCAAGCACCAGTGGTCCGGGGGGGATGGGGAGCGAGCTGGTGTTGAGGGGGGATGGAAGACATCTTGTGTGGTCGGGGTGAGGGGTGCGGTGTTGGGGGGTGGGGGGAGGGGTGCATGTGGGTGGCTTGACCTGCAGAGGGGCGGGGCACGTGGGGTGGGTGGGGGTGTGTGTGTCGAGGAATTGGGGGGGGGGGGGGTGGGGTCTCTGGCAACCGCGTGGATAAGTGCGGGTAGGTGGTGGGGGGTTTCGGAAGGGAGGGGAAGTGGAAGGCGCGCCTGTGCGATGGCGAGGTGTAACGCGGGGGTGGGACAGTTACCGGGGGTGGGGAGGGGGGGCGGCAAGAAGGGGGGGGGGTGAAGGCGTGAGGGAAGTTTTGGGTGGGGGGAGTGTGGGGGGGGGGGATTTGAGGTGGCCACTATGGTGGGGGGGGGAGTGTGGTGCAGGAGAGGGGAGGGTGGAAGGAGGGGAGAGGGGGTGTAGAGGGGAGAGAATGGAGGGTAGTGGGTGGGGGGTATATGGGGGGGCGGGGGAGAGAGGGGTGGAAGGTGAGGGTTGTGGTGCGGGGGTGGCGGGGTGAGGGGGGGCTGGGAGGATGGTAGTGTGTGGGTGCTGAGGAGGTTTGCAAGGTAGGGGGCGAGACGGGTTGGGCGTTCAGTGGTTGTGGACAGGCTGGCTGGGGCGGGTCAGGGGGTGGTAGAGAGGTGAGGGGACTGGGGCGGCGGTGGGTGTTGGGGGTTGTTAGACTGCGAATGGTGGGTGCTGTGGGCCCGATGTGGTGGGCGGCGTCGACGGGGAGTGCGTGAGCGATGGCAGACGGCATGGGGGGTGGGCGGGTAACGGGTGGTTTATGGGCAGGGTTGTAGCAGATATGGGGCGAGGGAGGACTTCGGGGGATTGGCGGGAAAGCAGGGTGGGGTTGGGGGATTGTGGAAGGGGGAGATGGGGGATGGCGGGGGGCTGTGCGGGGGAGCGAGCGCGGGCGTCAGGAGAGGGTCGTTGGCGGGACAGGGGTTGCGGGCGCAGGCGGGCGGGCGAGGTGTTCGTTGCGCGTGGGTCCGTTTGGGGTAGTCGGGTCGAGGGAACGATTGTTGGAGTGGTCGGTGGTGTTGATTGAGGTGGGTAGGGGTGTGAGAGCGTTTTGATGGTGGGTGCAGGGGTTAGCGGGGCGAGGGTGGGGGGGGGGTGTATTTGGAGAAGGGGGGTGAAGGTTGGGAGGCTACGATTGGTTTGTTGTGATGGAAGATGGAACGTGTGTTGGGGGTGGGTTTAATGAGGTTGGGGGTGGGGGATAGGGGGATGGAAGGGGGCGTGGGGGCCGCGGGACATTATCTTCGAACAGCGGTGCATGTGTGTGACGTAGATGGTGGGATAGTTGGGAGGTAGTGTGGGGGCCGGGGCCGGTGCGTGGGGCGGGGGGGTATGGGTACTTGGACGGGGTGTGCGGTAAGGGGGGGGGGATGTGTGGGGGCGGGGTGTCGGGCGGTGGGGGGGATTGGAGGAGCGGGGGAGGGTGAAGTGAGGGGTGGGTGGGACGTGGTTGTTGAATTTTTTTACTTATTCGTTTAATTTTTTATTCTTCGTGTATTTTTATATTTTTTATTTTTTTTTAAAATATTTATTGTTTTTTTTTTTTTTTTTTTTCTCCTTGGTTCTCTTTTTTCGGTTCTTTTTTTTATTTTTTCTGCTTGCTTATATTATTCTTCTATTGTTTTTGATTAATAATTTTGTACTATCTTCGATTGTCTCCTTTAACCTTCCTCTCCTTTTTTTATTTGTTTCTGTGGACTCTATTTTATTTTAAGTTTTATTACATTTATTATATTTCTTTATTGTTATCAATACGATCTAATACTATTTGTGGTTTTTTTTACTTAAATTTCTTTGTGTCTTTTAAATTTATTTTATTTACTGATCGATTATAGTTTTTTCTATTTTTACCTATTATTTAATTTCTTACTTGAGCTTATTTACGTTTTTTTTGTTTTTTATATATATCATAATTTTTTGATCTCATCCAATCATTTCTTCGTCAATTGTGTAGTTGGACTGAACTACTAGATTTATATAATTAGTTTTTTAAACCAACACACGTTCTTTCTACTAATCTGTCGTTCGTACATCACCGTTGGTGTACTGGAATAACAATAAATAATATCGTATTTATATTCCTTTACTATTCCTTAAATTTGAATTTCTGCTAACAACAGGTTGATATCTTTAACATCATTTCCGGCCCATATTGGGTCTCAACCCCTTGTCGGGACAAACACAAAGGACAAGTCACTTTTTTAAATGTTGTTACGGTACACCGAGAAAGAAATAAAGTCTACAGTGTTGAGCAATTACTATTTTTTTTTCTGTTAATCTTAATGGTTTTTGATATGTAATGCTTTTTGCAAATATAAAAAATTCTTGACCTACAGGGAGATTGGGGGCATTTTAAAGAAAAATTATTCATGTCCTTAGGCATAAGTTTTATCGTCGATAACCAATTTATTTTGAACACATAACTTTCACCCTAGGACGGTGGGTTATCAGAATGTTACACAAGGGCTTGTCTCATTACGGGTAAAAAAATGTTAGTCCCATTATTAACAAACACATTTACCTTCGGAGTAGACCAAGTAGCTGGATTATCTTTAATTCTATTAGACAGTAATCTTCGGACACGGAATGAGAGTCATTTTCAAAAGTTACAGTTTTATACATGTTATTGTATTCGTTCGTGAGTGCTTATCAGAACTTTCGAATACCTTCTCAGAACGTTTTTGAATAGACTGGTGGATATTAAGGTAAACAACGCCCACGTTTTTGTACCTTCATTTAACCAAACACAATACCCGTCGTTACAATCATTTCCAAAACGGAACGTAACAAATAAAGTGCCATTAGAATGATGTCCTAAAACGAGTTTTTTAAAAGTGATTGTGGTCGTTTATAACAACACGTTTTGGCTCTTGGATTTTACACATTAAGAGTACAGTCGATGACAAAGGATCGGGACATTTCTTCGGTGAAGATTACAATTGGTTACAAATCTTCACTAAATTTCTTCATACGTGGCGGGAACTACTGACATTCTCTTTTGTAGCGGAAGATGTTAATTATGATAACAGATAATAAAGCTAATGCTATATACATAACTGTAATTAATTATAAACATTTTGAATCGTTTTAATAACGTCATCTTATTTTGTATTTTTCTTTATTGGCGTCTAATAGTTTTATATCATGTCTACGAGTGTTACCTACTCAAATCTTTATAGTAGGTGCCAGATCTACTTTGTGTCCCAACTTTCTTTTTGTTATTGTCGTATATAAGCTCGACCTGTCAGATTTGACTTCTTGGTCCTTGTTTTCATAAGTTGTATGAGTGACATTTTGTATTTTGTATATCTAGAAACTTAAAGATTGTATACTTTTATATCCTTGAGTATTAGGATCTAAGAATAAACAATATCTTGTGTATAAAATTTAGTGAAGCTATTATAACGGTTTCTTGCTTTGGGTAATACATATCATCTGGAATTTTTTCTACGATTCATAATAATTCAACAAGTAATATTTCCATAAAAAGTCCTACACAAACACAGAAAAAATACTTTATTAACAAACATGGTAGGTTCAATTGCAAACTGTTCTTTAACCTCATTTAAAATTTTTATCTTTAATGGGGTTTGATGTTCACAACATCAGTCTTTGAATGTCCGATGAATTTGGAATGTTGTAAGTTCGTGTTTGATCTTGTGTGCTTTTGTAGGATACTAAAGTTTTCATTGCAGAAGTGTGTAAACTTGCAAGAACGTTGGTTGTGAGAAAGAGTGAATGCTTGGATCTTCGAGGTTGGGGAAAGAATGTTATATCCACGTGTAATAGACTGCTCGATACATAATCTACTTGGTGTTTTTTATTTAGACTTATCAGGTCTTTAAAATATTTCGCCATTTAATTCAGTGTTTTGTTCTGATTTAAAGATAATAATTATTGGCGTCGCTTAATGTTAGTTGATGAAACTAGATTCTGTTAATTTACTAGTGTAAGTCGTTTATTTCGTAATGAACCATCTCATATTAAGTTTGTTTTTCAGAAATTGTTCGTAAAGAATCTGTGTGTAATTTATCCTGTTGTACACGATAAGTTGATTGAATGTGCAAAAGGTGACTTAGTAATTTCAATAAGAGTATTATAAGCAATCTTTGTAAGACCTTTATGTAATTGGGGGAAGAAAAAGGAAATTTAAAGTTAAGGGTTTCAACTACATTATGTAACGGTTGATTAGTTTTTTATTTATATGTTGTACATGAAAAGAGATCCACTATCTATGTATAATGCTGATTGATCTTAAATGCGTTAGATTATGATTTCTTGAAATTGTTGAGAACGTACGGTTTTAAAAGACGTGCAGTTCACCATTTATATCATTTTTTGAAATTAATGTTTTAAAAAAAATGTTATCACTGTGAAGTAAGCATAATTTTGAAAGCACTTGATTTATATATCACAACACAATTGAGACTAGTACTAATTCTCTATCGATTTATAAATAAGTTATTTATTCCAACAAATGTATGTTGGAAAGCGCTGTTAAATACAATACCAACCTTTCTCCTTGTTTCATCAATAAACTTAATTGATTTCATTTTTACTGTCTGATTTTTATTATTAATGACTATCTTTACTTTTTAGGAATTTTAATCAAGTTCATTTTTTAAAAATCGTGTATTGTTCTTTTATTAAATTTTTCAAGTCATCTTTATTTTTGTTTTATAATATTGTAAGCTCACTTATGACTTGTCGTATTTAGGTCTTTCTTTAATAGGTTGTATTGTTGCACTATGACTACTTACCGTCAACATGTCACGTCTTGATTGTTTCGAGTATATTTGTTATTGGTGCCAGAACTTAAGTTATTATTTATATGGTGTGTATTTTTAAACGAACTTCATTACAATACTTACGTTTAATTTTGTGGCTTTTGTCACTAGAAATTATTCAGATACGTTTTTTTAAATCCACGTTATATTGAAGAAAATTCATTTACAACATTTTCTAAATGAACTAAAACAGCCTTAATAGATGAAAATAGATTCTCAATTATGGTTGTAAATGTTTCAGAATATCAACGATACTGGGGGAGGTTTGCTTTCTCTATCTAAATCTTGAACAATATTAGTGAATGGGTTTTTAATTGCATTACATTCGTTGGTCAAATGGCGTATAAAGTTAGAACTTCAGATTTTTTACGCCAGTGTCTAAAGATTTCAAACTTGAGAAACCGGTTATAATTTGATTTTGATATTGTTTTCCAAAAGAATTAATTTTTGTTAAAAATATTTTAAATAGTATTAAATATTATACTCCTCTACGTGTTCAGTTGATTGGTTCTGAGGGGTGTGAATTATATCCGATATAGACGTACACGTTCTGATGTTATCAGACAGTATGAGTTTTTTATGTTCGTTTCTATTTGGTCACAAGCAGAAAATATGATTTTGCTAATTCGTCAATTATTGGATCTCTTTACTTCATTTTTTATGAATGTGATTAAATCTGCAGATCTGTTCTGTTTAAAACTGATTCTTTCCTGGTTAGAAATTAGTGTTTGACATTTTAGATTTATCAAACGTACTATAGAGTCACATTGTAATGAATCCAGTTTACTGTTTGGTAACATAAGGAACTAGTTTTGTGATCTTATGGTTCTCTAAAATCTGAATAATAGAATCTTCACTCTCTGAGTTTATTAATCTTTCGAATGTTAACGCTCAATCGTGGTTTTGTTCAAGAAAAAAGGGGGGATCTTGTTGTAAATTAGTAAGGGCAGGACCCGAGTTCATTGTTGATGATACATGCCGTTGAACGGTCGATCACGCATGACACATTTTGAAGGGTTTTGTCAATGTGCTATATTTAATCTATCAAAAAGCTTTATCTAAACTATCTTTTTAGTTCACGCGAATTTTTCGCTCTGTCGTTAGTTGAGTTTGGAACCATCTTTTTCTGTAGAGTTTGGCTGTATTTAAGATTGTAAATCAGTAATAGCTCTTAAGGATCTCACTCTTTAATTACATCTAAACCGATATATTCTTTTTCCATGCGGCTTATTTATTTTTACTGTGCTAATGGGGAGGCGTTTTACTACGTGGAAGATAATTACTTACATCATGTAGTCGAACAAATCTGAAAATGTATTGTTTGTTTTAAGAAAAACAGAATATACGTTTCATCTGTTATATTGTTTATTTTAAATTTTTTTATCAGATGTTCGAATTCACGTTTAAAAAATCGTGTAGATCTCGGTTTGATAAAATTAACTATAGGAAGTGGTTTCGCTAAATCACTTTTTATTTCGTTTTTAAAGAGTGTTTAGTCTCCTCTGGTGAGAGTTTTCTCGGTTCTAAACTATCTATCTCCGCTCGCGTTAAAACGCTGGGTAGACCAGAACTCCATGACTTGTATTTTTGGTCGGTTGTAGCCTCACTGCCTTATAGACTGTGCCAAACTAAGACCGTAGATAACACGCTACATTACAATTCAGTAGTATTTTTCGTTATGTGTTTTAACGTACTAATCGAGCACACAAGTACTGTTAATTACTACAGTCAAAGTTTCCTCACTTTAAAAAAGATTGTGTTCGAAGAAACAGTTGGTCTTCCAATTCAAAACAATCTTGTCTTATTCTGTGCAAATAGGGTTAAACGTTTTTAGATTCGCACTGGGAATGGAAAGAATAAACCTCCTGTCTGTTATCGTTTCTGTTTAAAACAAGCTCTTCTAAGAGATGGATGTTCCGCTTTGCTCTTAACAAAACTAGACTCCTCTGGAGCCAGTGCCGATGTTTTATTGAATACATTACACAGCCACAGCTTGCATTAATAGGTATTAGGGCAGAATGTAATCAATAGTTTGAAGCGTTAAGATCTTGTAATGAATAAATAAACACAACAGGTGTTACTGATGATTTATTAGTTGGTAGTTTGATGCTTCCAAACACAGTCAATTTCATCTCATATTGAGTGATTGTTAGCTAAACATAAAACGCATCCGCTGGTTGTTAGAACTGATAAAACTACCATTCTCTGTATCTATCAAAACAAAGGAACTCGTCTAATTTTTGTTATTTGGTGATGCATTGGTGGATTTAATACCAAGTCAGTTTAGCCAAATTTGTTGTTGGAAGTCTAAACATACTGAGCGATCTCACTAAATACATTGTTGTTTGTTTTTGTTTCTGATAGAGTGAGCCACGCATTGTTAGGATCCTCAAAAACTTTAGCTAGCTGTATTGACTCAAATGGTCTGTGAACTCTGATAACGAAAAAATTCCGTTTATTTTTTGAGATATAACCGTACCATTCAGACAAGCGTTTCAATGGAAGTTAGATTACGTCTTAGATTATTGTGGGATGAAGTCATCATAACCCTCGGGCGTATGAGAAGTGGATGTAGGTACTCGGCCTAGTGTCGGAATAACATGTAGCGACTCTCAAATGTTGTTGGTCTTGGGTCGAATTGGCGAGGTGTGGTCTTTAAGATAAATAGAATAATCCAAATTAGTACGCAACAACTCATCTGTATAAAGATCTCTAAACTCTATACTGTGTGTTGTCATTTTCGCCAGTAACTTTTTCATAAACTATCGACCGTTCAAAAGTGGACGACAAGTTTGTTTTCGTCTCGTAAATCAATACGGTTATCCATACTTTTTATATAACTGATTAAAAAGATACAAAATAGATGGAAGGAAAAAACATAATTAACTGTTAAAGAACTCATTCAACGTTTTGGATCTGAATAAGAAAAAAAAATTTTTCATCGTTTGTGATTTACAAAAGACGTACTACTTTTTTTTACACAACATTCTTTGTTTGATGACCGTATTGTACGCGATGAGATTGTTCCAGTTATTTGATTTTTAAAAACGGTTAAATACGTCTTGTTATAACTCTGTTTTATAAATTTTTCCGTTTTGCACTACTTACTTTCATTTGATGTTTGCCAACAAAGTTTGTAAAATTTTTGAACAATTATTATAATCTAGTTTTGATTACTTGTATCAAGAGTTTCAATGTTCTTTTGGCAAATTACAATTTATTCGTTGTCAAATAGGTGTTTTGCCGTTTTTGAAAATTATATTGTTTTAACAAAATTCTCAATTGACGAATCCAATATCTTATACCAGGAGGGTGGTTTGGGTGGGGTTGGCCACTGCATCTAAATAATTACTCTATTGTGGTCAGTAAAATCGAAGGTCTTTAGATTAAAATCTGACTGTTGTTGTAGAGTGGGACACGAATTCTATAGGACCAATGTAGTCGTTTGCTTTAGCTGTAAATCATCAGTTGAAGGTTGTTGTTGCGCTTTTGTTGTTGTTTGGTTGTTGTTGAGTACCTTGGGTTTGTTGTTTCGATCATTTATTTTTATTATTTTGAAGATAAAAATAAAACCAACTGTATTTGTTTTTGTTTGAAATTGTTTAATAAAAACATTTTTAGTCGTAATCCGTAGAAATGCCCATTGTGACTTTACAGTCTTTTGTTATTTTTATAATATTAATTATTATTAATGTGGCTGATGTCGGAATTTTGTAGATAGTTAGACTTCGCAGAAGAGAGTTATATAGTTTGTTCTGTAATTGTTTATCTTAGTTAACTATGTATTGGTTCAACACACTTAACAACAGATACATTACCTACTGTATAGGTAAACTTGTCATACGTATGGAGTAATAGATTTCAACTCTTTGGTTATATTTTTCTGGAGTCAGTATTTTTATGTGGTTTCTTATACATGTACTTCCTTCTTCGGTGGATATCAAGACCATTAGTATTTTCATAAAACTAAAAATTCTGTGTATTAAAAACGCATGGATAATATTTTATAATCGATTCTAAGTATATGACTACCAAAGAGCTAAAATTTTTATTTACCAATATTTTAAGATCAGTATTCAATGCACTAGTAGAACAAAATGAAACAATTAACGAAGAAGTATTATATCACTTTTCGTCCATGACAGGTGCTATATACTATTTACTCCTCTTCCCCAAACCACCAATTACATCGATTGGAACTGAATACTATCAATTACTCAAAACTTGTGTAAGTGATATATATTTTCCAAATAAATTAAATGAAAATTTTTCTTTTTAACTGATTATTGACTTATCGGAACGTCGTTTAGATTTATTAAAGAATCAAAATGATATATTAAAATGGAAAACTATTGAAATGTTGTTAGATTTACTTAACAGTTTAAATACAGTTTTACAAAACTCAACTTAATGTAGATGTTATCACTAAAAGTTCGTTGAATTCAATACTGAAAAGACTTTCGGATATGTCTTATAATGAAAAACAGTATAAACGATTTTTGCGTGTTATGAGTGTGTAAACGTTTTTAAACCTTTAAATATTAGAGTATTTAATGATAGTGAAGATATAATGCAATACTTAGAACTTCGTAAAGACATTGTAGATGTTTTTGCAAACAGTAATATAGACCGTAAAATAGAATATCTAATTGATACTTGTTAACAATTTGCGAAAAAATTACAACAAATCCAGATAAGTTAGTCGAAAGTATAAAAAAATTAATAATAATACAAAATCAAAAAGACTTTGAAGATTTTGAATTCAAAATTCTTTCCCAAAATAGTTTCTTATGATAAAGTTTTGGAAAAGAGTACAACTAATAGTACGATGTCAATTCCTTTCACGCGCTACTAAAGAGGACACATTTATCAACAAAACAAAATAATACTTGCAAGCAACCCGTGAGTTGAACCTTTTAACGAGTAACCGGTATTGATTTGCTTTTTAGATTCCAGATGATGTATTGCAAATACTGGACAAGGAAGATAAAAGTATAAATAGATACTTTTCTACCAAGATTAGAAAAATCGTAGGTGATGTAAAATGAAGAAGAACTAAAAGACGTGATAAATATTTGTAAAAAGTCAAATAACCACTTTTGGTACAGATTTCAAATTTATTAAACGTGACAGATGATTATAATATACCACCCAACCATCAAGTAACTCTGTTAGAACTACAAGAAACCGTATACCAGAGTACTAGGAACCGATGTTGCTATAGAAAAAAAACTAACAGTCTTATAAAACTATCGTAACAAGTTTAAAGATCTACTAGGTCGTGAATCCCCCGACCAGTTTATTGAAAAAATAACTGCTATTATGGAACACACTGGCAAAACTTACGTCAACTCTTTTACACACTCATATTACTCTCAACGACAGAAAAAATGTCCGTAACGTTTCAAATAAACCTGCCGAATTTTCTTATGATCGTTTTATGGCAGAATCTCGAAAGTTTCAACCAATTATTGACCTTGAGGAGTCGTACAACATCTCCGTTGAAAAATCGCTAAGTTCTTTCAAATGTTGTTGGACACTAAAAAATATAGTGTAGACGTTCACCAATATTTAGAAGTGTCATTAGAAGGAACGCTGATTTATGATTATTTAAAGAAAGAAAGTTGAAAGACTTAAATCGAATGAAAATAGTTTGAAACCAACATAAACCAACTAGAAGAAGAAAACTCAGAGTTGAACAATCGCATTTTCATATAATAAGTTACGAACAAATGTCAAAAAAATATCAAAGTAATTATGATGATATTTTAATAAATACGAAAATCTTTTGAAGTGATCACAGAGATTTAGAAAACCAGATACGAAGAATTATTACACAAAAAATGAAAATCTATATTGATGCTTTTAAACAAGGTACTATTTTGTCGGGACGAAAAGAATTTACAAATTGACAGGGCTGACAGACGAAATTGAAGTTCTTCAAAATTAAGTTATTACGCAATAGAAAACGGATATTGAATAATTATTGTTTAGATAATTTTCTTATTGCAATAGATCGATGTACAAGGTCTGAAATATAATCTACTGTGTTAGATGCAATCATTAAACTGTTTTGGTTTAATTCAATAATTACAGTCTCGTTTAAAATTTTCCCATAAAGGACAATTTTTCATGCATCTTTTTATTTTTTTAAAAACATTGTATTTGATTGGTTTTTAAAATTGTTTATCACATTGAAATAAATCTTCCTCGATAGTATAAAACAATATTATATCTGTTTAATAAATTAAGAATGTTATTTAAATTACTCTTCTGTACAAATTCCTTCTTTCATTTCCTTTACTTCTTGTAGTATGTTGAAATTGGAGATATTAATTACTCTATTTAAACCTAAATAAAATAAAATTATGAGGTATTAACGGTGGGAAAAAAATATATAGCTTAAATTTTCAACATCTCAAGACAATTGTTTTCTGTAAATTTTAATATCACCCATTGTGTATTTTTTAATACATTATTTAAAAATGTATTTTAGTATAGCAGCAATCACGTTTATTATACTTAGCGCATGTCTTTCGTTATTTACAATAACAATAACAATGTATGGTGGAAGAAATAATTTACTTATGGGGCTTATTATTTTGGGTGTGTCAGTAGAACATTTTATTTTATATAATTATATAAAAAAATAATTATTTTTTATGCAACAAACGATAATATTTTAAAATTAAAATGGATTATACTTTGTGAGGTTTGTGGAATTTTGTATCCAGAATATTTTAAAAGTGAACATCTTTGAAAGCCCAAACACATAATGAAATTATTTGAAGTTTTCTTCTTTCAAATTGAATCCGCCAGCCAAGTGTAGACTCGTTACATACGTAGCTCATAACCCATACGAATATTTATGACGTTGAAGAATATCTAGAATCTTTAAGGGAAAACGTTCGTATACTTGTTGAGATATTATTTTACACTTGCACGACAGTATTAAATTTAAACACTTTTTTAGAATGTAGATTTCACAAAGACAATAACCTTGATGTGTAAGAGCTTTCAAAACCACTAACGTTACCAGTATCTCAGTAGCAGTGACTTACAAGAAATCTATACATCAGTAGTTAAAAAACTTATTATTGAAAAAACAAGACCAAGAAGATCGAGGTTCGGGGGGTGGAACTTGTATTCTGTTGAGAAAACTAGAAACTCCGTATCAATCGCTTATGAACGATTTCTGGGGGACTTGGTAAGTCCACGACGACGTATCCAGTTACCATCATTTGCGAGGAAGAATTGTGTTAACCCTTTTGATTTTTAAAAATTAAAAATAATTGTTTCAAAAATATTT